>JAVQJL010010990.1:0-10820 GCA_036024295.1 Nannoperca obscura | reverse complement strand
TGCTCATGGTGGGAACGTTGGGTCTTTGTGTGGAAGTTGGTCTCGACCGGCTCCATGTGATTGAGCCCTGAGATAACTTTGTTATGATATGGAGCTGTATAAATAACATTGAATTGAATTGAATAATTTCTGTCTTTTTTTAAACAAAATTGTCAAACGTCTTCTGCTTGCAGTTTTTTATTGTTGGTTATTTATGATAATAAATGAAGAGACTTTTGGTTTCGGACAAAAGAAGCAATTTAAAGACGTCACAATTTTATAGACCAACGATCGATCGATTAACTCGTCACATTCATGGATAATAAATCGTTAGACATTAGACGTATTAAATGAAAAGACCTGAACAATGAAATGTGCAGTTTTCCAGGATTGTAGCAGGTGAGACTCCATGCTAACTTCATGCTAACGTTAGCGTTAGCACCAGCTGTACCAAGGTGGTAGTTATTATTACTGTAACACTGTGTGTGTGTGTGTGTGTGCAGGTAAATCCAGGCCGTCCGAGTTTGACATCAGAGTGCCGTTCTTCATCAGAGGACCCAACGTGGAGCAAGGCAGCATGTAAACACACACACACACACACACACACACACACACCACTTCCTGTTTGACATGAACATTAAAGTCGTCATCAGCTGATCAGTTTGAACCATCAAGAAATAAATTCACTTTTTATTTGCACAAATAAACATCTTGCAAACCTCAGTCATCCAGCTGAGACACACACACACACACACACACACACACACACACACACGACAGCGCCCCCTAGTGGGCAGAAATGAGACGATGTAACTTTAAGAAAACAAGGAACTAAGAATGGAAATAAGTCGTCGGATCAGGGAAGAAGTGGAATAATTCATACACCCGGAAAATAGGACACGCTTTTCAGTGTGTGTGTGTGTGTGTGAGTGAGTGTTTGTGTGTGAGTCTGTGTGTGTGTGTGTGTGTGTGTGTGTGTGTGCGTGCCTGTGTGTGTGTGTGTGTTGTGTAAAGTAGATTAGCAGAGGCAGAGCTGTTCCACGAGGTGATCATGAGTTCAGAGAATTTCTCCAAAATATTAAACAGCAAGTTTACGACATCTCACAGCAAATCACACGTTTTACACGTTCTTAATGTTTCTAAGCAGTAACTAACTCAGGCGTGTGTGTGTGTGTGTGTGTGTGTGTGTGTGTGTGTGTGTGTCAGTAACCCTCACATGGTCCTGAACATCGATCTGGCTCCGACCATCCTGGACATCGCCGGCCTCGACACTCCTCCGGACATGGACGGGAAGTCGATACTGTCTCTACTGGACACTGACAAACCTGTTAACAGGTACACACACACTACACACACAGACACACACACACACACACTCTCACACACGCACACACACACACACACACACACACAGCTTTTTAATGAGGAAGAAGAAGAAACAGAAACCTCTCAGTTGGGTTTCATTCCTGCAGTCTTTGACCTTTTTGCTAACTTAGCTCCTTTATATAGAAAGTCCTGCATTCATAATTGTACTTGAAGCATCTTAATACGTATTTAAAAGTAAATCTGTATAAAAACTTTATTTGTTATCACTGACATCAAGATACTTTAGTGTTTTACTGATGTATTTGGTTGATTTGGTCCTTTTTTTAAACAACAAACCCTCATTTTTAAACAGAATCTAAAGCTTTGAAATATTAGTACCATATTAACTTCTTTGAAATGTAGTGACCTAACATGTGAGTAACGTTTCCACCACAAGGACTGAAGCTCACAGTCAGTGAGGAATGTTTTGCTGTGGAAACATCTTTGAGTTCTTGTCCTCAGTACGTTTCGTTTCCTGGAAGTTCCTCAAACATTAAATATTTGAACGTGTGATAAAAACATGAAAATGTTGCCAGAATAAGCACATGAGAAGAACTTCAGAGTATTTTTGTGCTGTTGCTCCAGTGAAAGATAACGAGGTGATAAGCAGCGTGTTGAAGGCCGAGGTCAGACGACACGCAGCCAGCTGGCTCGCCTGAAGTTACACAGCTCATATTCATATTATCAGGATCAGAGTCAACAACAGCGAACGTGAAGGTCTCGAGTGTCTGTGCTCAGAGAAGTCTGCTGGAGTAGAAGTCCTCTGCAGGATGTTGCAGCAGATTCAGTTCAGAGACAGAAGATCTTAAAGCTAAAGTTGGAATAAGTTGTTCACAGCACGATTCAACAAACCTCACGATGAACAGAAATCCCTTTCAAACACCATGCAGACAGTTTGAACAGAAACTCTACGGAGCCGCTTCCCAAATCTACTTTTAGTGGCTTCATGCTCCGTCTCTGTCAGGAGGCCCGTTTCATCCCGGCTGTTTGAACACTTCTCAGTCGACTCCACACGTCCTCGCGAGAGCAGCGAGGGACCGCACGACACTGTTCCCTGTTCTTCCTCGTCCTCTGTGAAGAACAGAGGGAACCCGTCCCCGTGGGGAACAGAGACAGTAGCTGAAACACAAAGTTGGTTCAAAATAAGAACCAGGACTCACAAAGCACCCATCTTGTGCAGAAACACATCTGGACCAGCGAGTCCTGATGTACCAGGACTGTGACTGACAGGATCCCAGGTTGTTAAAGCTGGAATCAAACCGTCCGCGTGTTGTTCTGAGACAGATAACAAGTTCAGCTGTCAGACTGTTTCACAAGGAACTTACAAAAGAAGCCTTTTGCTATCGTTCCTTCTTCTCGTGTAAAAGCAAACACTGATGCATGTATACAGTTCTCTCTCTAAAAATAAATAACATGTTCACACTTTGGCACATTGGCACCATTAACAGTGAGCTGAATTAGCTATCAGCACTTCCTGTTTGCAGTGAACCCATGAACGTACAGAAAACTGTGATACTGAAGAAAAGTTACAAACAGGAGGATTCTCAGGCAACTTCTGCAGCTGAATGGAGCGTCTTTTTTATTTATTTCAAAGTTGGTTTATAGACTTTTATTTGATATGAGTCAAGTCACACTGAATCTAAAAATATGCACATCATGTCTGAGTGTTCAGATCTGAAAGAGTTATGAAGTATGTTAAGAACCTCCATCTCTCCCACCACTGTAAACTTTACACATTGTAAACTTTAAACACTTTAAACTTTAAACACTGTAAACTTTACACAGTGTAAACTTTACACAGTGTAAACTTTAAACACTGTAAACTTTAAACACTGTAAACTTTACACAGTGTAAACTTTAAACACTGTAAACTTTAAACACTGTAAACTTTAAACACTGTAAACTTTACACAGTGTAAACTTTCAACACTCTGCTAACAAACCAACACACATAAACATAGTATAACCTACGTATTTAAACAACAGCTAGTGTGGTATTTTACTCTGAAGGTACCACTACCCTGCAGACCACACTGCGCTTAGTTTTTAAAAATGCTACCTAGCTTAGCCCTGTCGTCCAGTAAATCACTTCATTACTACAGTGTCCTCAGCAACGGAAACGCCGGGAGCTGCTGCACTGGAACAAATGGGGTTGAGGGCTCTTCAGTAGTGTTAATAACTTACTTACTTTCTTCCCACACCCATCCTATCCACATGCACAGCAGTCCGTCATGATGGACGCTGAAACTGCAAGAAAAAGTACAATCCTTTTTAAGCATGAGTCAGTGCATTGAATTTTACTTTATAAAACTACATTTTCCGATGCCTTTGTGTGTCACAGTTATTTTATTTGTCTGTCTTTCTGTGAGTTGTTTCTGCAAATCAACAAAGAAAAAGACAAATGGAAAAAGTCCTGCAGTCTTTTAACTGCGGCGGGGAAATCAAAATATTATTCCTAAAAGTTAAAGTTACAAACATGCCACAACAGAAACCAGATGGAGCCGGTTATTTAATGAGGGGAGACAGAGTGTGTTGTGAATATAAAATAAATGTGTGTAATTTTTGATTTGAGCTGAAATGAACTCGCTGCTCTGAACACGTGGCACTAAGAGGAGCCGCAGCTTGAATTTTTCATCCAACTCGAGTTTAATTGTGTGAAATGACATCAGCGCACAAGAGTTAGCTGCTCTGAAGCTGAACGGGTTTCTGTTCCTGTTGTGTTGCTGGAGCTGGCGTAAAAATAAAGAAGGGAAGGAAGAAGGGTGGAGGTGATGTGTGATCTGCTGCAGGAAAGCTGACTGAACCGCTGCTGTTTTCTTCTTGTTCTTCAGGTTCCAAGTGAACAAGAAGCCGAAGGTGTGGAGAGACTCGTTTCTGGTGGAGAGAGGGTAAATATGATGTCGTACAACACATAGTACAAAAAGAGTAATATAATGCTCTCACATCCACTAGCACTATATTAGAGTTAATACCACAAGGCTAAATAAATCAAAATGGTTATTATATGAAATAATATTAGTTCTGCATAGTAAATGGTAGTTAAACAGAACATATGCATATTAAAAATGTGAGCAGGTTTTCAAAAGCAGTGTGTTCAGGATCACACATCAGACATCATGCCTTTATTGACAAGATGCAGAAATGTCCAACGAGTCTGTGTTTGTGTCTGTTGACAGGAAGCTGCTGCACCAGCTTGTGGAGGGAAAGGAAGTGTCGCAGGAGGAGAACTTCCTTCCCAAACACCAACGAGTTAAAGAACTCTGTCAGAGGGCCGAGTACCAGACGCCCTGTCAGCAGACTGGACAGGTGAACAAATACTGTCAGGGGTGAAATGGAGTTTTTACTCATTTTACTCCAGATCCCATCGCTCTACTCCAGATTCTATCACTTTATTCTAGATCCCTATCCCGAATACTCAGTATTCATACTTAACATTAAAAAAACATAAAAAATGAAGTCTTGCTAACGTCTTTTCAGATGTATAAAATGACTAAATGTAGCTGAGATTGTTCCTACCCAGACTTTTGTTTGTGCAGAACAATCCTCAATAAAGAGCTTTCTTGGAATAAATGCAGGAAAACTGTGATGGCTGCTGCTGTAATAAACAAACTGTGACTGGAAGGAAACAGAGTAGAACAATAAGAGACTTCTGTCAGAGAGATGAAAACCAGATGTCATCTCTGCAAACCAGACAGATACAATAACAGCAGTAATTACTAGAAGGAACACAACACAATGGACTGAATCAGAGAGAACAGACGTGAAGAGAATCAAGATGCAGCAGCTCAACGAAACTTTTCTCCAAGACGTTTGGAGAGCCCTGTCACTGTGTGTGTGTGTGTGTGTGTGTGTGTGTGTGTGTTCATGCTTGTTTGAGGTTAATTACACTTGTCGAAAAAAATCCCTCCAGCCAGTTGATTAGTCTCTTAGCAACAGTGTCTGCCGGCTGCTGGGTCGCTCTGATAAACAGTCTGTAGGAAACTGTGTGTTTGTAATTAACAATTCAGGCGTTTGTCACTCTTTAATAACTAAGAGCAACAGAAGAAATTCATTCAGCTGCTGCTAATGAACAACTGCAGAGAGACAAAACAACTGATGCTCAGAGCCAAAGAAACACTGAGGATTCAATTCAGGGGATCTTTAGTTTTGTGGTAGAGGTGATGGGCTGATGGGTAGACGCTCCTCTCTACAGATGCTGGTATTCACTTCTGACGGTGAATTAACTGAACCTCGTTAAGTTTGATTGATACGTGACATTGCAAAGCTCTCCGACGTCCAGCCAGTTTGAGAAAGGTGGGAAATGTTGATTGTTTATTTCCTTGTTAATAAGAAGCTGTGTAATTTATAACTTGTGGACTGCTGCTGATAGCTCGCTAGCCATGCTAGCTTCCACAGTTTGTGCTTACAGTCCTGACCACACTGGTTTCTGTTGCGCCTGCTTTCACCGCAGCGCACAAATAAATGTCCGTCCATCCGTTATCTATTTGTGTTGAGCACTCGACTGCACTTTTGTGGCTCTCTTTGTGCTGTTAGACATGATGCTTGCGTAGGTGGTAAAAGAGGTTAGTGGTGTTTGAGTGTGTTATGTAGACTGGTCTGCGGTCGTACAGTTTTCTGGTCCATGTCAGACCTTTTCATTTCTTATTAGCTCCTCTTTTAGGTACGAGTTCCTCGTTTTGTCTTGGCTAGTCGGAGTCCTTCTCCTGTTCAGGATTACCCCATTCTGTGTCACGTTCACTCTCCTCCATGTTTTTTTGTGTTTCCTTTATGCAGATTTCCTGCTTGCATCCATCCCATGAGAAAGAATGCAAAGCGTCATCCAAATGAAATGAAAATATTACTGTAAAGAATGAGATTTGCGACACAACGAATCATCTACATAGCGTAATATTAAAGGCTAGAGGTTTTGCACCTACAGAGATTTAGAGAAGACGGGGTTACGTTCGTTAGGTAGTTTCAGGTTTTAAATTGAGAGCCATTCATCGTTACTCTGTATGTTTGCTTGTGTGTAGAAGTGGCAGTGCGTGGAGGACGCCACGGGGAAGCTTCGGCTCTTCAAATGTAAGAACGAAGGGGGAGGAGCCAAGAACTTCCAGAGGGGCATGGTTGGTCGTCAGCGTCCGCTCAGCAACAAGTCTCAGTTGTACCACCGCAACTACGACGCCTGTGACTGCGACCTCCGACCTCTGAACTTGCAGCCCTCCACCATGAGGCCGTTCAACAAGAAACCGTTCTTCTCCAAGAAAAGTGAGTGTTCATCGTCCAGTCCAGCAGAGGACAGCATTGACTCAATTTCTCCACTGTTACTTCCTGTGTTTTCCCACATGTAACACCAAACATTGGAAAATGAATTACAAAATATGTTTATTCTAGTTTTCTAATGTTACTGTTTCATTTTCATTAGATTATATTTTTAGTAGAACAACAGGGTTAATTAATTATATAATTATAAAATAATAATAATAATGTTATCGTATATAATATCCAGGATTCAGGGGTTTCTTCAGTTCAACAGTTTACACTATAAGAACAAATATAACTCACAGCAGCACATGTAAACACACGTGTAAAGATTTACCTCACTCCTGTTTAAAAGTTAAAATGTACTTAATAATACCTGCTAAAATAAAAACAGATGGCAACAGGCACTGAAGCCGTTAGCAACGAGTTCCTGCAGGTTTTCTTTGCGTTAGAAGAAATATTCAGATGGTATTTATTCCTGGAATTCCAGGTTTCCAACTCTCTCATTACTGCTTCGACACTTTTTAGGTCTTTTTAAGAGACTCTGAGTGCTGCATTAAGACCCCCGTTAGCTGAATCAATGTTCAAAAGTCAGGTTTTACTCAACTTCTAATTGTGGAGGTGAGAGGACACCTGGCTCTGTGGTGTGATGCTGACCTCTGGTGTCGGAGGTCAGAACTGCACCACCTCCCTGTTCATGGAGATTTTGAGGTTCGGTTTCAGTGAGAGATGCTAAACTCACCGTCTACACAGACGTTGATTTAATTGTATTGATCAGTGAGGACAGTGTTGTAGGTAAAGTCTGTTAAGCTCTGATATTAAATCATTTTTAAATGTTTTTCTGTGTGTCTCAAGAGTTCAAAGCCCTGAAGACTTACTCCAGGAACCGTTACAGCCGCTCCGTATCCATGTCGAATGGTTACCCCGGTAACTACAGCACGGTGGGCGGGGCCAACTGGGTTCAGCCAATACAAGACGAGTCCGAGGACGAGTTTAGCGGGATGGGAGGAGATCCCAACAGTGTGTCCCTGCCCAACTCCCACAAAGTCACACACAGGTGAGTGTGTGTGTGTGTGTGTGTGTGTGTGTGTGTGTGTGTACTTCTTTTATGGAAGTCCTTTTAAAGATCTACGTATTTTTCAACTCAAAACTAAACTCCAACAATCTGATCTTGTATAGTTTTTAAATAACAGCTGTTAAATGGAGCTTTGGCATTTTTATTTCCCAACATAAAGGTTAAAATGCTGTTTTAAAGCCCTCCCAGCATAATCCACTTATTCCCATGGAACAAAACTGAATCCTGGTTGGAGTTGCACTGAAGTTTTTCAATTAAAGTGAACTCCACTAAGGTTGCAAAAACCTCCAAATTCCCAGAAAGAAAAATCGTTATATGCGCTGATTTGCAGTAACTTATGTAACTTATTGTGGATAAAATGGTGATCATCTTCATGAAGTCACATTGTTACTGCACATGAATCAACAAGGTTTATCTTCTGTGCATGGTGGCCATTTTAGGACGTCTCAGACTCGTCAGGCTCAGTTCTACACAGTCAGACCTGGTTCAGCTTTAATCGGTCTGGACTGGACTTGAACTCTGCTCTGCTTTAGTTGCAAACCTACTGCGAGCACTTGCATGTTAATGGAAAACCTCTTATCTAATTGCAATCTGTGGTGGGAACTGAACGTTGTGTAACATCTTATGAGTCATCAGCACAGACAGAGCGAGTCTCCGACAGCTCAGCTCTACCGGCTGTGTGAAGTATTAAGAAAACTAATCCTTATTTTATAAAGTGACACATTCAAGAAGAAGTGTGAATTATTCTGCAACATCCTGAGAAACTAAATGTCAGCTTCTATTAAGATTTTTCTCGTGTCTGCTGTTCTGATGCTGAAATATGATGCAAGCGTTTTTCTTTGTACATCACCGTCATTTTATTTTGTTCCTCTGGTTTCAGATGCTCCATTCTGCCCAATGCCACAGTGAAGTGTGATACAGGAGTGTACCAGTCTCTGCAGGCCTGGAAGGACCACAAGCTGCACATCGATCACGAGGTAACACACAACCATCTAACTAACCAAACAAACAAACAAACAAACAAACAACTAACCAGACAACTAACCAAACAAACAACTAACCAGACAACTAACCAACCAAACAAACAAACAACTAACCAGACAACTAACCAACCAAACAAACAACTAACCAGACAACTAACCAAACAAACAAACAACTAACCAGACAACTAACCAAACTAACTAACTAACCAAACAAACAAACAACTAACCAACTAACTAAACAAACGAACAACTGACTAACTAACAACTGACCAAACAAACAACTAACAACTGACCAACCGACCAACTAAAGAACCAATCGACCGACCGACCGACTGACTGACTAACCAACCAAACAACTGACCAACCAACTAACTAACTAACTAACTACCAATCAAACAACCAAACAAACAACTAACCAGCCAACAAAAAAACTAACCAACTAACCAACCAACCGGCCAGCCAACTAACCAAACAGCTAACCAACTTACTAACCAAATAACCAAACTACTAACCAGCCAACTAACTAACCAGCTAATGCTCTGTTTACTTGTTTTCTCTCCGTCTCTCAGATTGAGACACTGCAGACGAAGATAAAGAACCTGAGAGAGGTCAGAGGTCACCTGAAGAAGGCCCGCCCCTTACAGTGTGACTGTAATAAATACCTGTAAGTGAGACGAACACACACACACACACACACACACACACACACACACACTCACACTCACACTCACACTCACACACACACACAGTGTTGCAGAAGCAGACAGGTGTCTTTGGTGTTACAGCTGGTTGATGTGTATGTTTTGCAGGTTTAAGTCCAAACTGAAGAATAAGCTGAGGTACAGAGGAGGAGGTGGCCTGCACCCCTTCAGGTGGGACTGTGACATTACAACGTCCTGTGTTGCTGTAAACCTGCCCCCCAAACAAACTTAGAATATCTGGACATAAAATTATTATTTTTTATTTATTTACACGTTTGGAGTTTTTATTTCAATGTATTTTATCCCCTCGTTTACTCTCTGGACATATCAGGTCCAGTCTGGCTCAGCTGGACTGGGTTTGTTCCAGATTGGGTTAGTTAGACCGGGTCTGTTCCTGTCTGAGACAGCTGGACCGGGTCTGTTGGACCAGGTCTGTTCCAGTGTGAAACAGCTGCTGTTGACAGTGTGTGATCTGTAAAGAGTCTGCAGTTGTTCTCACAAAGATTATTTTAAACACGTTTGATATTTGCGAACTCTGCAACCGATGATGATGTCACGTGGTGTCATCAGAGGGAGATGTACCTTTAAACAAACTAACAAACAAACAGCTCCACCTGAGGTCTCTCTGTGGACTCTGCAGGCCGACCCGCCTCCATCCAGGCGCCCACCAAACTCTACGGACTATTTACTGTGTGTGTGTGTGTGTGTGTGTGTGTGTGTGTGTGTGTGCAGGAAGGGCGGGGCTCGGGACAAGAAGGCGTGGCTTCTGAAGGAGCAGAAGAGGAGGAAGAAAATGAGAAAGTTGATCAAGAGGATCAAAAACAACGACACATGTTCGATGCCGGGACTCACCTGCTTCACACACGACAACCAGCACTGGCACACGCCGCCCTACTGGACACGTATGACACGCACACATGCACACACACACACACACATACATGCACACACACCTACACACAAACAAACACACACACACTCTTCTACATGGCTAGACACTATATATTTAAAATGCTGTTTTACCAGAGATGTAGTGTACTGTATGAAACCATGTGTGTGTGTGTGTGTGTGTGTGTGTGTGTGTGTGTGCGTGCGTGTGTGTGTGTGTGTATGTATGTGTGTGTGTTGCAGTGGGGTCATTCTGCGCCTGCACCAGTGCCAACAACAACACGTACTGGTGTCTGAGGACGATCAACGAGACCCACAACTTCCTGTTCTGTGAGTTTGCCACCGGCTTCCTGGAATACTTCGACCTCAACACAGACCCATACCAGGTACACACACACACAAACACACACACACACACACAAACACACACACACACACAGACCCATACCAGGTACACACACACACGCACACACACACACACACACACACAAACACACACACACACAGACCCATACCAGGTACACACACACACACACACACACACACACAGACCCAAACCAGGTACACACACACACCCACACACACACAC
>JAVQJL010010979.1:0-14715 GCA_036024295.1 Nannoperca obscura | reverse complement strand
CACCGACAGACCCTGCCCTCACTGCCCTTTGCATCAATTATCAGATCAAAGCTTTAAAATGGCTCCAAGCTGTACGATTGAATCTGTACTCATGAGTGTCATCAGTGCATTGAATCAATAAAAGCGTGGATTCTGAGTTGGACCGTGAGGAGGAGGAGGAGGAGGAGCACTGTTTGGTTCCTGGACAGGACACATGCAGAGAGGAGGAGGAAGCAGGATCTCCTCGAGCAGGTTAACGAATACGAAGATAAATGAAGGTTGAATTCTCCAGAACATTTGGGAGGAGGAACTCATTTACTGTGACAGTCATGTTCAGGAGATATTACTCCCAGTGTTGAAGCATAAATGATAAAACATAATATGCTTTTGGGTTGTTGCTTTCAGTCAAACCTCATCTTCTGCCTTTTAAAGCTTTACGAGCTGCAGAGCGTCGTCGTGGTGACGGAGAGGGAGTTTGAATCTGGGATGAAACGGGACGTCCTTCACGTCCTTTCTTCCTACAGATAAAAATAAATAAATAAAGCTTCCACTCAGAAAACATGACTTCCTGTATCGCCGGCCGTGACAGACATGACAGGCGGAGCAGTTAAAGTGACACTCAGCCATCGCCTCCGTCATGTCGAGTGCAGGAGGAGGTCAGACGTCCTGACAGCCGCCGGACTCGGCCTGACGAGTCACCTTCCATCCACCTCTCCACGCCACCGACTTCCTGCCGCCGCCGCAGACGTTACTGTCAGGGAGGAGGGGGGGGGCGACACATGAAGGGAGACGGAGTCAATTAAAACTAATAGGAAACAAGAGAGCAGTCGGGGTCAGGCAGGACACCGTGTGAGGACCAATTAAGAGTTTCACAGCAGCAGACGTTTTGTCTGCTGCACACTTTCTGTTTGAGGACTCTGATTCTTTAGGTAAAGCATTGGACTTTAGCTTTAAAGCTACATTTCCAATATTTGTATTGTGTGTGTGTGTGTGTGTGTGTGTGTGTGACACCTCCTCAGCTGTTCTCGGTTTCTTGTTGTGCCTCTTTCAGGTCCTAGTTTTGGTGTTGCAGCACATTTCTTGTGCTTCAGTGTTTCCTGCCTCTTTCTTTAGGGGGGAAACTACAGCCTTTCTCAAACCGGACGCTCCCCCCTCGTACTCCGTCACACCTTCCTTCAGGTGTAGCGCGTGGTGACAGGCCTGCTGCAGTACAGCGAGTGGCCACTGGGACTAACTGGACACCACCTTTTATCCAGCTCTTGTAACACATCAACAGTCCCAGTGTGCAACGCGTTCTCACCTGCTGGAGATACTTTGATTTAGCTAACGGGAGGAAGGTGGTGTAGGAGGCAGGACATGACGAGCAGTCTACTGTTCACACTATATAATGAACATGTTTCATGCCACAACTGCAGAGTGACTGTACTGGATAACAAAGTACAGGAAATATGCTTCTTGTTCATGTAAACGTGATGAGCAGATGTTGTTTGCAGTCTGAAGCAGAACAGATGACACATGTAACACACAGTTAAAGTCCGTCCATTGGATGATGTTCTCGCTGCCTGTCTCTCTGTGCAGCCACTTTAAAGCTGTTTCTTTGACTTTGGGACATGATCTGCTTTCTGATTGGCCTCCGGCATATTTGAAAATGTATTTGAGATGTAAATCCTGATGAGAAAGATGTGGGTTTTTTCTCCCATCAGCCTTCACTGGAATCTGAATCAGGTCTTCTGTCTACCTGTTTCTACTTCTTTATTGAACCCAGAGGGGAGATTGGTTTGTTAACAGCAGCAGCAGCAGCAGCAGCAGCGAGGAGGAGTACAGATTACAGAGCAAACAGTGTGGGGGGGTAAATGAAGGGTATGAATACAAATAAAATCATATTAAAGTGTGTGTCTTTATGATAGTAATAAAATATTAATGAAACATTGTAAAACTGTGGAAGAAGAGAATAAATGATTGATAATGACTCAGATCTGCTAGTTAAAGTGTGAAACTCTGTGAACTGGAGAAGCATCATCTCATCACTGCAGGTAGAAAAGAACAAGATTTAAACATTTAAACCAAGAACAACAGCTCTTTGTATTTCTTTATTTCATTATTACCCCCCCCACGTGTCTTCAGCTGGTCGGGTATCAGACCTACAAGTCTTCCCACAACCAGCAGCTTGTAACTGGACCGAAAAATGGTGCCAGGTCCTAAATTGAGCAGTTGCATGACGTGATCACCAAACTGCCTCTGATTGGCTCTGAGACCGACAGTTTCTAACCAATCAAACCAACAGAGGCAGAGTACCGCGGGTCTGTTGAGGACGTGACGGTACTCCACAAAAATCACCAGTACCTTTTGTTTTATATTCTTAAATCAATCATCATTATTGCAGAACAACCAATCAGTGATTGGCTGATTAGCACAAAGTGTGGAGCACTTTTCTGAACATTTTTTAAGATGGGTTTAATTTTAAACAGCTTTGACAGAACGTCTGTATCTTTGTTCCGTCAGGATGAACTCTTTTGTCCATGATTCCCTGAAGGCCACATCTGAACCGGTTCTCTTTCACCGAAACACCAAAACGGTAACAAACGGTGTCGCATCTTCTCCTCTGTGGGAGGAATGGACTCGTCAGACATGGCTGGTCACTCGGCAACAAGGCAACGTGATTAATGTGCTGCGATACTTTAAAGTCTTGTTCCTTCAGCTGGACGCTGGAACTGTGCAGAGTTTGGAAACTCTGAAGCACCTGTCGTCCAGCGGTGCAGCTTATATTTCCAGACTCTGGACTTTTAATGAAGGAGAAGATTTTAATGAGATTATGGATTTCATTTTGTATACATATTAAAACATGTCTGGAGGGGATCTTTAACACAAGAAGATCATCACAAACATGCTGCTAAGACAGAACTTGTGTTTTGGTTAAAATCAGGATGACTTATTTAACTTATTTCGAGGTGCAGCACATGTTACTTTGTGGTGTGTGAATTTAAAAAGTGCCTAAAGGCCAGTAAATGTTCACCAGTCAGTGCGACTGACTGTACGCGATCCTACTGGCTGTTCAAATCAGGCAAAAACACTCCTTCCCCAAAAAGCCAGCTCAGTATTTCTGCTCTCCTGGCGCTGTCCCTGGGTTGCTGATTGGTTCTTGCTCCAGCAGCCTTTATCTCTCTCTTCAGGACTGACTTATTACTTTTCCCACAGCTCTGGATTCAACGTGTTCCTGCACCACAACAGTCCAGCCCTGCTCACCACTGCTGGTGCGCTTCAATCTGTGGAGATCAGGTGGATTTATATAAATAACGAGGGTGAATTTGTAGCAGCAGCCGATGACTCGGCTTCTTTAAAGCTCTACAGTCGTCTGGATGGCAGTTCATTGATACACTCCTTGATATCCAGAGCTCCAGCGTTATTGACTTCCATTCATTCTCACTGGGACTGCACAGCGGCCACGTTGAAAAGCACCTTCGGGGTAATGATGGAGGTGCTCCTAAGTGGCTCGGTGGTCAAGAGGAAGCGGAGGTAGGTGTGTGTGTGTGTGTGTGTGTGGGGGGGGGGGGGGTGCATATTGCGGTTGCCACGGTAACCGGCGGCGGCGGAGGAGAACATCAGATGGGCCTCGTTAGGAAACAATCTGCGGCGGTTTTCATTTGAGAGGAGCGTCGCGTCTGAGCTGATGATGGAGAAGAACAATTCTGCATCGGCTCGAGCCGAAGCAATTATTGGCAATTTCATCATCTATGAATTCATGAACTGTACTAAAACTCATTTGTCCCGCTGCCACACAGGAAGCAGAATAGAGTTTAACGAGCCTCCTTCCTGTTCAGGGGGGGGGGGTTCATTCTGCTGTTATTATTTCAATTTGTGAGCTGAGGACACTTTAACCAGACATGGTCGTCACCAGGTCGCTTTAAAAGCACACACACACACACACACAGCTACATCTCAGGGTTGAGTTATTTGAGTGGTAGAAACATTATATGAGGTACTCCTGTGTCGAAATATTAATTAAAACCTTTATTTAGACTCGCTGAAAGCACAATAAGAACGTGTGTGTGTGTGTGTGTGTGTGCGTCTCTCACACACGCACACACACACAGTAAAACTGAATATGCAGACTGGATATTATTTTGAGGGATTCGATCGTTCCGACGTGGGCATGACTTGGCGAGCGCTGCATCTCTGGAGAACCTCATTGATACGGAGCTGAAGAGGACCGTGCACACCTCCTGGCACCACGTGCACACACCTCCCTGCACCGCGCACACCTCCTGGCACCACGTGCACACACCTCCCTGCACCGTGCACACCTCCTGGCACCACGTGCACCTCCTGCATCGTGCAGTAGAATGTTAAATAAAACTATCTTATCACATGTCCACTCAGACATCAAAGAGCGAGTGGAGAGGATAACGAGTCAAAGTTAATTACAGGACGTGGACTTCAGTCATGCTGCACCCCCCCCCACACCCCCGCCCTCCACAGCCTCACTCACTACAGAAAGGACAGCACCACAGACACATTTGTTGCAGGTCTGTGGTTCAGAGGAGGCCGCGGGGAGACACCTGAAGATGCTCGACGTCTTCCTGGATCCATATTCTTCACATGCGTCTCTGATCTGGTTGAATATGAACCAGCAGGACACTCAGCTCTTTAGGAGGCAGTCAGCCGGCTGAGCCAAACAGGGCCACGCTGACTGCTTCCTAAAGAGCTGCTCTGAGCTGCAAGCAACTTCCCAAAGATCTCAAATGTGCCCCGACTTCATAACTTTGTCCGTACTGTAATTTCTGCTCCGAGCACCTTACCTCCCCCCCCCCCCCCACAGTCCGGTACAGAGCCTGCACCACTGCTGAAGCCGTACCATCATATCTCCACCTGCCTGCTGTACATAATTAAATCTATGTATTATTCATGGTCCCTGGTGCCTGCTTGTGTTCTAGGACATGTCTGCAGCTCCTGGCTGTGAGACCAGACGTTAAACTGGACACGTCTTTGATATCCGATCCTGAACTGGAATAAATCAAGACATCAGAGTAGTTGTTAAGTGCCCGTCGAGCTCCGGGGCCGAGGCACTGGGAGCAGTGATGGAGGCCATTAAGCAGCAATCTGGAAGTGATTATCCTTAAGACAATCAGACTGTCAGGCGACTGGCAGCTCACGCTCTGAGGTTTGAATTTTAAAAACCGTCCTGACCTGCTCTCTAAAGTGCCGCCACTTTTTCTGATCGCCGTGGTGTGATCACGTCCTGTCAGGCTGTGATCTGAGAGCCGCCTGCGACTCCATCTGTCACCTCAAGAGAATGAAAAGGAAGGTTAAAAAAAAAGCATCGCTCTCAGCTCTCTAAAGGATCCCGATGGCTGCTCACCTTTTGAGCTTAACGCAGCCTGAGAGCGGCAGGTACATTTCTCTTCCTCCCGTCCTCTTCATCCCCTCGCTGTCAAACTAACCTGCGAGCTGATAATGGCTTCTCCCAGCGAGGATTCATCCCTCGTTCTATAACTTTCCCCCTAAATGCAAATACACTCTGTCACATCTTTTTAACTCCCCCTCCTCCCTACACCCCCCCCCCCCCTTCCCTGTAGAAGCATAGCAGAGGATTAGCAGCCATGCGTGACTGATGGGGAGAAGATACGCCATCAGAATAAGTTAGAAGACGAAGATATCTCCTCCTCCTCTCTCCTCTTCATTTCTTTGTGCATGAGAGGGATAGAGAGGGAGAGGGAGAGGGGTGAGGCGGTCGCTCTCTCTCTGAAGTGTCATCCTCTCTGCTCGTCTTATAAAACAGGAATAAGTGGCTGGTTGAAGTGGAAGGAGACTCTGTTGGGGTGAATCTAATCCGATGCATGTTTCTGTGGCTGGATGTGACGCCACATCACCTGCACTGCAGCCCGAGGCCCTCATTACTGTCACCACCTGGCTGGCTGTGTGTGTGTGTGTGTGTGTGTGTGTGTGTGCGCGTGGGTTTTATGCCAACATGTGGAAATCAAATGGTTATAAATTCCTCCAACACCTGTGCTCTCAAAGTGTGTTTCGATCTGAATGCTTCACAGGTTTTAAGCAAAAGTCCCAAAACAAGTGTCCAAATGTCCAAACCAGCCTCTCGCCTCAGGAACCGGGCTGAGAACCACTTCCTGGAGCACCCGGGCCGGCTTTGGGCCAGCGTCGGCATCCGCAGATGCAGAAATGTGTAATTTTAAAACAATGATTATCTTGAACACCTGGTTTTTATGAAGATGTGCGTACTGATGATTCAGAAACAGCTCCATGAGCAGGAGACGGAGAAGGTTTACTGGAGAAGACTGCTGCAGATCTGGGATCCAGTCATGTTGCAGCACCAGTGTCTCGGGGCCCATTGACCACTTGTGCAGCCCCACCCCTCTTGGTTACTGTTGCTATGCGTGTGGAGCTACAAAGTGGACGAAAGCAGCCTTATTTCTAGCGGCTAGCACATTTGTATCAATGGTTGCTAACTACCTCAGCTAGCTTAGCTTCATGAGTTGCTAAAAAGACATTTTAATGTTTCCAGCTTGGTAAAAAGATCCTAAATATGCACTTTATGTCCACGTGCATGATGTCACGCTCGAAGACGACCGCTGTGGAGGAACAGCATTGATCTGGTCCTACTGTGATAAGTGGAAGATCTCTGCTGATGTTGTCTTGATCCAACTTCCATCTTTTCATCTGGACATCGGGCCAATCCTGCGGCTAATTAAACACAGTGCACCCTCATTACCCAGAATCCCCTCTGTCACTTGCAGTGTCTTGTCTCTCTCTCTCTCCCTCTGTGTTTTTGTTTTTTAAGATTAATTGCATCTCTGTTGTGTGGTTTTCTGTTCTGGTCCAGGCTGAAAAATGGCATTTGATTGGCCGGCTGCTCTGGGATTGGGGCCTTGCTGTCACATGACCTGCTGAGTCAGCTGCAGAGTGTTCACACACACACCCTGATGACCTCTCCAGAGATACGCCTGACCCCATTATCTCCCCATTACTTTATGCTACTGCATTATTCCCTCAGTCGGCTCTGTTTCTGGAATATCTCTCTGTTAGCTGCTAAATGCGTCACTGTCTCACCAGCTCGTCTCTAACTGGGTCTGAGACGCAGACCAGAACAATAAAGTTGCAGCTGGACAGATAAAGAGCTGAAACTCACTATAAAGCCGACCTTTGACCTTTTTAGCTCCCAGCAGTTGTGTCCTGAACGAGGTGGGACGAGCTCCAGCTTGTATTTAAAGATGCCACCTGGCTCCTGCCGGCGGTCTGAGGACGCTGCCAGCTCTGACTGGATCAAACCGTCACTGGCCGCGGTTTGGCGAGCCACCGCCGCCGCCGCCACCCCGGGAGAAATCAGTGGCTGGAAGCGGCCCCTGTAATTACTGGCCACTCTGCTGCACGCTGATTGATGCCTCTTGATGAAGTAGTTCAGTGATTGAAGAGTAAAAATCTATAAGGGGCCTTTAACTGCTGCTGGAGAGGAGCGCCGGGATTGGCTGTCCTCCTTTTCTGCTGGTTAATCAGACGGCGGTTTGGCCCCCATCACGCGGCAGGCAAACGATCATCCCGCCTCATCAATCATATCGATCAATCGCCTGATGGAAGGAGCACAAGCAGGCAGGGTGGGAGCTCCACACCTGCCGCCACTGCTCCATGTTTCACCAGCACTGTGTGGGAAAGCTTCGTACTTACTAATTTATTGATTTTTTTATACATATACAAGGCTGAGTGTTGCTTTTCCACCGAGCTCAGGGTCAAAACAACAGAAGATGATTGTAATGTTGCAGCAGCTTCCACAAAATGTGAGAAAGGAAATGCAGATTGATGCTAAACAGTTTGTCAACAAGCTGTAAAACTGCATCTGTTCTTTGCTTTTAGACAAATGTACATGTGAGTTTCCTCAGACTGCAAACACAAACACCGAGTCTTAAACTGGATATTTTAACGTCTGTAAATCATTTAACAAACACACCCAAAATAAAATGCTTACTGTTCTTGAACCCGATTGCTCTCAGTCAGGACTTTATTTTAAAGATAACTCTGTAGTTTAAATTTATAGAAGTGACACTGAATCAAACTTACAGACGCACAAACTGTAAAAATGTGAATGTGTCTGACTGGAAATGTGTGTCGGCCATGAAACACAATGGAGCTAGCTAGCCAAGCTAACTCAGTCGCTAACAGGACAATAAAGTGACACTTTTTATTCAGCACTTTATAATGATTTTCTATTTCCGTTCACTAAAGTTTCATTTACTTTTGTCTCTTTGAGAAAATCCCCTGAGCACAGCGGTTCAACTGAAATCAAAGTTAAACTGTCCGGTGGGCGGGGGTTCATCCTCTGGAGACGGTGAACATCACTCAGTAAGTGTTGTACAGACGGTCTCTCAGAGGTCTCAGAACCAGAATCAGCCAATAAGCTGTACGTTTCTTTGTCAGGTGGTGGGAAAGTCTCGTGCCTCACCTCCGTCGGATGAACACTTTGGTTTTCTTTTCTCTACCTTCTCCTTTCAAGCCTCGGCTTCCTTAATCAACATGGCAGCTATGGTTGTGCCTCCTCCTCTGCCTCGGCTCCCACCCCCTTCCTCTCCTCTCCTTGTCATAATCGCACGCAAGTCTGCCATGACAGGTAGGTATTTGCACGAGATTAAGGCTGTAATATTTTGGCATTAAGGTGAATTAATACGGCAATGAATATGGAAAATGCGGGTAATTACCAACTCTGACATGTCCCTAAAATGTCTGAGCGCCTCAAAGGATTTTCTCTTCCTGCTGTCTTCTTTACCCTCCTCTCAAAATGCCACCATGTTTTTTTCCTCCCCTGCTGTTCTTCTTCCTCTTCCTCTGTTAATAGCGCAGTGACCCTCGAGCTCGCAGAGACCGAGCGTACGACTGGTTGAATTATTTGATTGTCACCGAGCGCTCTTTGATGGAGCTGTTTGGCTTGATGCGTGTAATTGTGGTGTAATTAAACATTGACACGGGGGGGGGGGGCTCTAACGGAGGCCTGTCAAACTCTGACCTTCTCAGCAGCTCGGAGAGGTGAGCACGCCATTTCAGACAGAAGAGACCGGCAGCGAGTCTTTATGCTGTGGAGGAGGAGTGTGCTCGGGCTCCATGTTCATGCTCATCTTTCACAGAAACCTTTTCTGGGTTCTTACTCAAAATATCTGACCAATAAAAGATCTGACCCATTCATTCGTGCTGTGTGAGATAAAACAGGATGTGATTTTACGATGTGGAGCACCATTTCACATGTGATCAAATCATTTTACTCCCTGAGATCCTGCTGAAGACCCTCCTCCTCCTCGGGCTACATCTCAACAACCCCTCCCAGCATGCTTCTAGGTGTATCTTTAAAATGAATATACTCCCAACATCAGATGATATCTGGCTCTTGTTCCTGAGTGGTCTGAATGCACTCGTTGTGAGTCGCTTTGACGAAATGAATCTGCCAACGACGTCACGTTAAGATATTGACAGGAACTTCACGAGGACGACTTATTGGGGACTTTTCTCACTCAACTTTGGATAACTATCCTCAGACAAGGTCTTTGGGGATTCTTTTTTTTTTTAAGTGTCTTTAAATTTAACTTTGAATTATTCTTTTGTTCTGTCATTTTCTTCTGCTCCGGCAAGCAGAAAGAAAGACCTAGTTCCACGGGGATCAACAGTTTCATCTTGAAGAGCACTTCAGAGGTCTGTTCCAGAAGTCCTGTTGGAGCCAATCCAAACTCCTTCCACCCTAAACCTCAGTCCTTCCCTAAACCGAAGCAATCCTTAACCAGCAGTGCACTCCTCTAAGGTTCAGGAACCTTTTGTCATTAAAGTAATAAGCACTTGGTTAAGGTTGAGGAACAGTCCTGGTCATGGTTCACAGAAACAACCCCTCCCCCAGTTCCAGTGGATCCATCCACCCCGACCTCCGACCTCCACCGACTCTGTGGATCTATAATAACACATACCACGAGGGTCATAATTCTTGTGAGCCACCAGAGGGCTTTGTCACTTGAAGTAAACATGTTGTTACTGGCCATTTGCTCAAATGACTGATGGTGTCATTTATCCTGCGAGGTCGGCCTCCAGTTTTGAGTCAGATTAACATAAACCTGCATGTCACTGGGCTGTGAGAGGAAACTGGAGCATCTTTAATACACATGGGAGAACATGCAATCTCTACACAAACCTGTCAGTGTGACTTCTAATGAGGACTTCCTGCTTTCTGGACCTATGCATTAATGCTACTTGTTAATGATCCAACCATACAACAACATTGTGCTTCTAGACCAGGAGGGTTGATGATGTGGAAAGTACGATGGACCTGTTTTTATTTATGGTGTCATTCTTTTTGTCAAGGGACAGTGAATCTTTTTCACAAATAAAATACTTTCTTTGTTTTAATTAATGTCTGTGTTTGTAACTTCTCACCACTCGACTGGCCTCCGTCTGTCAGGATGCTTTCCCACAAGCCCAGTGGTGTTGCGCAGTTACAGAGGATGCATATTTTAGATACAGTACACGACTGAACTACACAAACACATCAATGAAATCCACTTCCAGCTTTTCAGCTGTGACGAGTCTCCCCACGCCCCCCGGGGAAAATAAATAATAAAGTATCCAATCCATCATTGTGTGTAACCACCATAAACTCCAGGAATCTGGATAAGCCTGGATAACCTGAATCAAATACCTGGAGTACTCCGATAGAAACCCGGGTCCTGGTCCAGGTTTCTGATCATTTCTTTGATTTCTCACCATCTCAGCCTTGAAGTTCTGCACCAGCAAAGACACACCTGCAAGCAGACGATCAGAATATGCTGATCCATATCCCTGTGTGAACTCCCCAATTTGATGATCAATTATTAGCATTAAAGCTACAGCTCTCGTTGAGTTTGTACAGTGTGCTGTAGCTGTCAAGCATTCATCTTGTTCTTGGGGTCCACTCTCCATATTTGAACAGTTTCAGGAAGACAGATGAAAGAAACACGACTCACAGATGGAAAAAAAAAAACTTTAACTTTGCAGAATATGTGGAGGTAGAAATGGTTTCTTATTTCCCTTCACTCCTCCATCATCAGGGTCATATTTGTCCCATCAGTTTTGTCCACTGTGGTTCGGTCAGAGCCCTGCGAGCATCACCTGAGGTGGAATTGAAATCTAAAATGTAAATGCATTTTCTTCTGAGCTGTGTGTGTGTGTGTGTGTGTGTGTATGTGTGTGTGTTGTGGCATCAGTGCAAACACATCAGAAGGTAAAGAAGGGGCACGACGCCTCGCTGTTGCTGCAGAATCATTTCCTCGTGCATTTACATGCAAATTCGCTCCTCTGCTGCCTCTCCGCAGCCACAATGGAGCTCAGCAAATCATTGTCTCATCACAGAGAGATGGATTTCATCCCCAGGCCTCGTGGATGCAGAAGGGAAACCGGGTGGAATTCATATTTCCAGCTCTCTGCGGCTGCCGGCGAGCCAGACTCCTCGTCCTCCATCATAGAGGAAGGCAAACAGCCCGGCCCTTTAGCATTTGTGCAAATGTCAGAGAAAAGGACAGATCTCAGGAATTAACAGCATCAGAGGTGGAGGAAGATAAAAAGCTTTCTCCAGCAGAAATAGATGGACTGGTGGTGCCAAGCCGCTGGCCTCTCCTCCTCCTCGGCAGAGAGAAATCCATCAGAAGAAGTTCAGAGCCCAAAGTTAAACAGTCATGAAGACCACAATGAGACCCAGAGCTGAGTGTTTAGTTCCTAAAGCATTTAAAGCTCTACATGTTCACTGTGAAGGTGACGGACGTTCAATTCGAGTCTGGATGTAGTTAGCCTAGCTTAGCATAAAGACTGGAAGCAGGGTGAAACAGCTAGCCTGGCTCTGTCTGATTTATTCCCACTCTAAGTGTTCATCTATTATTCCACGATGGTTAGGCCAAGTGCAAACTGCAGATACATTTTGATTTGGCTCACTTCATCGGAGCTATGCACTGTTAGTTTGTATTAATATTAATTTTGGATTTCATATTTCTGTTGGTGTATTTGCAGGAATCATGACAGTCTGTCTTGTAGATATTGTCATTGTTACCACGTGACGTGGGCGGTGTTTCCCACTCGACGGCTCATGGCTACAGTTTAAACGATGCTCTTACGAGGAGGACGAGACCTCAGGCAGAAGGTTCAAGCATCAGCTTAAACTGTGATGGGGGACCATTCTTGAAGGCCGGGTTCAAGTCAATGTTCCAGTCCTGAGGCCACCGTCGCCTGTTACCCCACAAAATCATGTAGTTGGCTGTAATGACATGCTAGCCCTTAGCCTTTAAGCTAATGCTCGGTTACTACTACAGGTGGTAAGCTAGTTAGCATGCATGCTAACGTAAGTTGAATGAATTTGGATGACGGTCTCCTCCAAACCTGAAGACATTTAGGTTGCACAGACCTGCTGTTCCTGGTTACGGTTGCTAAGCTATGATTGGACGATAGCAGACTTCTGTTTCCTCTTGGTATAAACAGTCTTTATCTGCTTATAGTCTGCTCAGTTGTCATGATATAAAACTGAGACGGCTTTGAAGGTGTATTATTTATTAATTCTTTTTTATTCAGAGGCTTCTACAGTTTTTTATTTTGTGCTTCATATTTTATCACAGCTGTTATCAGTTTCTTCAGATGGTGGAGATTTAAAGTTTGAACCAAACTCTTAAAACAGAGCAGAACAGTGGAACAGGAGGTCAGCAGTAATGTCACATTTCACACGCCCACATACAGGAAGTGAAAACCCTTCAGAGGGTTAAAGCTGAGCCTGAATGGAAGTAATCCAGGTGCATCATGGGGGAAACCAGCAGAGAAGTCAAACTCTGAAACTGATAACTGCAGGAAGTAAAGAAGCAGCCACGAGTCTCTGGTGGTGTTGTTCAGAGAGCGCGGCCCTCGCTAATCTTTGGTGACTTCAATGTTATCTTCAACTGGGGGGGGGCTCCCCTCCCCGGGGCCGCCTCTTGTGGGGAAAATCTCATTTTCTGTTCATTCTGCTGCTCTATTGAGAGTAAAAATGCCTCCTCATTAGGCAGGCGGTCCGAGGAACATCAAATCAGCGCACATCAGTTGGATTATGTTATCGTCCGAATTGGATTTTTGTTTGGTGAGTCTCCAAAACCAAAGAGGGTGAGAGTTTGAACCAGTGTGAAGCCCAGCGAGCGGCAGGAAGCAGATGGGATCTCAGCTTCTGAACGTTTCTGTTTGGGCCGTTGACTGATGGCTTCTGCTAATTACTCTCTCTCTTTGTGTCTCTGTCTGCCGTCTCTCTGCTTCTTTTGTCTCCTGCCTGACTGTTGACTTCTGAAAGTCTGTGTCTGCCCTTCAATCAGACGCCTCCACTTTCACTTTTCCATTAAAGCTGGAGAATAAAAAAAGCAGCTGAAAGGAACTCAAACGAAGCTCTGAAAACTAAAAACACTGTGGAACAGAATATAATGGAGCAGTGACAGCAACCTTTTGATAAATCACATTTCCATGTTCCTGAAGGCAACACACGAGTCTTCAGTGAAGCTCAACAAGAAGAAAATCAGATAAATACAGATAACAACGTGGAGGAGTGAGGTTATTAAACTAAAGCTACGATCTGAGTTTCTCTAAGATTTGAAACAAAACAAACCACGTGAGAAGTTTGGAGGAGAAACCTGAAACGTGACGTTCAGAGTCATTTAGATTCGTTCAATGCGCCGGTTCTGGACCGTCCTGAAACCTGCCAGGTCACACCGATGCAACCGGACGGGACGGCGTACCGTTTCCATAGCAACAACTCTCGGTCTTTCCATCTAACTGCCCGGCTTTTCTCTGTAGCTGAATATAACTGGTAGTGTCTTAAGATATATATAATATATATGTATGAGAGATATAGAGATAGGGGGAGATACTTGCTCCAGTTGCAATTGATGAAAAGGAGCAAACATTAAAAAAAAACTCGACAAGGCCGAGATGACCAGCTGATTGGCTGTCGAACCGCGACGGCCAGATCACACCGCTGCAACTCTTCCTGCGACGAGTTCATGAAACAGTTTCGTCTGAACATGTTGCACGTGCACCGTGCTGTAATACACACTTTACTTTTTATTACACGTGCACCGTGCTGTAATACACACTTTACTTTTTATTACACGTGCACTGTGATAAACAAAGTGTGCTGCTTTAGGCTCCAGAGGTTTGACTCAGTTCCAGACATCAGAGAAAACGACTGCAGACTTCCTGAAGCTGCCAGTAGCAGCTACAGTCAGAAAACTGAGATGAAGCAGCCGAATGGGCTCTTATATCATATGTTTTTATGTATCCATGCTGCATGTGGAATACAGACAAACACCAACAGCATCTGTTTAATATCTACCCCATACCTGTGCAACACATAATTAACTGTGCAATATATAAACTACCTGTGCAAAAAAACTAACACAAGCCTTATACAACTACTTGTGTGATACTGATTTATTTATTCAAACTGATTGTGTCTTTACATAGACTTTGTATTATATGTGTTTTGTAGTATATAGGTTTTGTGTTATATAGGTTTTGTGTTATATAGGTTCTGTGTTATATATGTTGTGTTATATAGGTTCTGTGTTATATATGTTGTGTTATATAGGTTCTGTGTTATATAGGTTGTGTTATATAGGTTCTGTGTTATATAGGTTGTGTTATATAGGTTCTGTGTTATATATGTTGTGTTATATAGGTTCTGTGTTATATATGTTGTGTTATATAGGTTCTGTGTTATATATGTTG
>JAVQJL010010975.1:0-50109 GCA_036024295.1 Nannoperca obscura | reverse complement strand
CTTCCAACAAGACAATGACCCTAAGCACACAGCTAAAATAACAAAGGAGTGGCTTCGGAACAACTCTGTGACCATTCTTGACTGGCCCAGCCAGAGCCCTGACCTAAACCCAATTGAGTATCTCTGGAGAGACCTGAAAATGGCTGTCCACCAACGTTCACCATCCAACCTGACTGAACTGGAGAGGATCTGCAAGGAAGAATGGCAGAGGATCCCCAAATCCAGGTGTGAACAACTTGTTGCATCATTCCCAAGAAGACTCATGGCTGTACTGCTCAAAAGGGTGCTTCTACTCAATACTGAGCAAAGGGTCTGAATACTTATGACCATGTGATATTTCAGTTTTTCTTTAATAAATTTGCAAAAATTTCTACATTTCAGTTTTTTTTCTGTCAAGATGGGGTGCTGAGTGTACATTAATGAGAAATAAAATGAACTTTTTCGATTTTAGCAAATCGCTGCAATAAAATTGAGTGAAAAATTTAAAGGGGTCTGAATACTTTCCGTACCCACTGTATGTACTCACTGCACCAGAGTGGGCAGCTACCCCGCGCTGTAAAACAAAAAGAGGTGACAAGAGGAAGATAACATATTTTGAAGGAAACCATACGGGAGGAGACATGTGTGTGTGCTTATGAGATAAAGATGCAGAAGGGCGGGGAGGATAGATAGCGAGTGAAAGAAACTATATAATGTGCAAGTTGGGAACAAAAGACTCAAACTCTTTCTGACATTGCTTGGTTGTGCCTGGTAACGGTATATTAGAGTAAATTGTCTAAGTCTTAAATTGCAATTTAAGTAGATAAATGTTACACACTGGCTTTGCTATCACACATCATCATAATAAACATGGCATGCTATGTGAGGCTCTTCTGTGGCAGGGCAGCAACATAGAACTCATCTTAATTTTCATAACAGATTGCACACATTTTCTACTTAGTGGATTAAGCTAGCAAATTCTACAGTAGTAAAGCTATATGTTATCATTACCATAACTTACCTAACAAGCTAGCTAGCCATTTAAAATGCCTTAAACTGCTTTGGAAACCTGTAACAGATTTAGTTATAATTTGTTTTTTTTGGGAAAAGGTTTTACAAGACTTTAAGACTTTAATTTCTCTTGGAGATTAATAAAGTATCTATCTATCTATCTATCTATCTATCTATCTATCTATCTATCTATCTATCTATCTATCTATCTATCTGTCTATCTGTCTATCTGTCTGTCTGTCTGTCTGTCTGTCTGTCTGTCTGTCTGTCTGTCTGTCTGTCTGTCTGTCTGTCATTTCGCCATAGACTTACGAAGTTGAACACTTATGCAGCTTGAATCAGCTGAAACGGTTAAATCATCACTACGTTAGAAATGATCTGTCTCATTGGTAAAAAGTCGAGGGTACAAGTCTGTGTACATAAAGTAAGAAACATCCAATCACCAAGTTGAAAATTCTGGGTCAATTTTGGAGGAATTAAGCAACTATGGCAACGTCTTTTATTCCCAAATTTAACATGTAAGCAGTTTGACTCCGCTATCGCCCTGATTTGAGCCTCTGTCTGGCTTCTTCTCCATGGCAACGCCGGCCAAGGCTCATTGGGTTTGTGACTTATTGCGATGGCATTAACCCATAACATCATTAAATGATCAAGGAGGTTGTTGTGTAAAAACCTCGAAATGTGAGTTTACAGTGGTGAGAGATTACGTCCACAGAGATAACTGTAACTGTGTTACTGCTACATCTACCACCACTGGCTTCTGATTTGTTCTCCATTGAGGTGAATGATCAACTGCTGGATAATGTTGTGCACCATCCCTCTTACATATGTTCTCATATTTATTATTTATTTTAAATATGAGAAGCTTCTAGGAGACAACATTGGTGGGTAACAAGCAGGTGGTGATCTTTGCGATGCGATAAAAAACAGAGTTTGCATGTGAAAGAAGTGACCTCTGCTCAGTCCTAACTCTTTTCAAGTGTCCGTTTATATAGTTTGGTTGCGATGCATTCAGTGAATTAATCGCGTATAGAAGATTTGTAATGCCAGAAGTCACATGTCTTTCTCTTTCAGACACTCTCTCGCGGTCGGCCTGTGTTATCACAGGTGGGTCTGCACGAGCTGCGACTCTGGCTGACGCTCTCCAGAAGGCGGTTGGAGCTCTTGACGTGGTAAGAGTGTGTCTGTCAAAGCTGATTAACATGTTGGTTATGTTGATGACAGCGTTGCTGAAGATCCCCATGAGTTTACCGTTGTTATTTTCCTCTATCTCCTCGTCTCTGCACCTCCTCCTATTACCCCATAAACTCAGTGTGAGCTCCACTTGGGTGGCCCGCTGGTGAGACTTGCCATCTGCGGTCGAACCTCTAATGGAAGCTGTCTGGGACATCAACTCTCTGCAACTTTCCTCCTCCTCATTCTCTCCCTCCATCCCCGACCTCCACCTCTCACTCCCCTGTGTGCAGAAGAGCAGATGGCAGTCATATTTCCTATATTGTGGGAGTTTGCCTGATTAATTGAGTGTTTGGTGATGAGTTCTTACCTCCTCCACCTCCTCCTCCTCATCCTCCAACCACCCCTGCATAGTCAGACTTGACACGCTCTCAGTTTCCAGTACAGTTCATATCATTCCCTTTCACTCTTAATCTTTTTTTGGGCACATCAAATTCCCATGTTGCAATCATCCTCCGTTAAATTGTTCGGAATAGACAATGGAAAACTATGTCCATATGCAAAACAGTGCAGAGTGGCAGTTTGAGATATTCAGTCAGACAGCACAGAAATGTGAAATGCTCTCTTTTTACCTCAACAACTGTTGGGTTTCCCTTGAGCAAGCCACATAACCACTTTAAAAGGAAGGAAGGAGAATTGATGTGAAAGAAATAAGCTTTGGGAGAGCCTTTGTGCAAAACTGTGTTTACAGGAAAAAGTGATGATCAGCATCTACTGACAAGTTATAATCAATGCCAAATCAGCCTATGTATAAGTTGTAAAACTGGCTTGGAGACAAATAAATTAACCCAACAGTAAAGGTGTGTGGCTGCAAGAGGGGTGTGTTGTGTCAGAGCTGAGTGGGGGTGGACATAATAATGTGGATCCTGCTCAGTTTTATTTAGGGTTGTCTGGAACCAGAACAGTGGAGAAGTGGATTAAGCTGAAAGAGTTGTATGAAGCTTCTGTTTCCTTTCAAACGTTTGGACGGTGTAATTCTCACTAGGGACACGGAGACATGAACCCCTCACTTTTCAAAATCCTCCCCACTTTGACAGTTTGAGCTTGTTTCTCTAAAATCTCTCTGAAGTGTCTCCTGTTAATGTCTAGTGGCTTTAACATTCAGAGGACAGAAGAGAAGAGTTGAATTAAGCCTAACAAGCAGCCGCATGTAATATGTGGAATTTTCCCCCCGGGTTTTGTCTAACAGGTACTGCATACCTTAGAGGGAGATGTGCAGGCACTACTCAGGGCTGAATAAACCCAGGCACTGCCACGTCATGTGCATGTCTTTTAGGTAAAAGATTTTCTATAGAAACATGCTACAATTGACAGATAATGCAGTGCTCCTGGTGATAAAGATGGACATGAAAAGTAACCATTACCTATCAGTTTGAGATTGATGCGTAAATGTATGTAAATGCAAGATATTCTTATTCTATGGTTTCAGAACCTCTGACATCAAACCTTCACCGCTGACTTAAAGGCGTTTATATAGTTTTCCCACTCCTGTATGTTGTGTGTATGGGGGAACAGAATTAAGTGAAGTAGGTGGAATCAACTCAACTAACAGGTTTAATAACATTATAAGCGTCACAACACATCACATGAGATTGTCCAAGTGTTTGTGATATTGTCTAAATCCTTTTATGTTCTTATATTTCACTTATTATCCATCTCCAGAGCTGGAGGCTGACAAATCAGCCACACATGGCTTCACGTACAGAACCGTGTTCCCCAGATCCAATGATGTATGTATGTATTCCCTGGGTGAAGCTGGAGGAGGCGTCGGAGCACGTTGCATTACGTGTTTCCATGTTCTACCGTGATCCAAACAGTCCATCCTCTTTTAAACTCGCTCCAAGTTCTTCATCAGCCGGTGTCAAAAGGTGGATCTTGCTGTCCGGCTGTGGACCGGGCCCCAGGGACGGACCGGGGTCGGTGTCGGCCTCTTTGGATCGGCTGATTGGAGCCATTCCCGTCGGTGCTCAGGTGGCCGGCGGGTCTTTGTTTTTCTTTGTGCGCGTGTTCGGAACCAGATACATCCTTTTCTTCAGGGGCTTTGGGAGGGAGGATGACTGGAGGAGGAGGGGGATGAAAGGCGAGTGGAAGAAGAGGAAGATGAAGAAGTACCTTTGTCTCAGTGCCATTACGTGAATCTAATACAGGGATAAGCGAGGTTTGGACGCCCAAGCTCAGCTGAAAACTGACAGGTGTGTGTGTGTGTGTGTGTGTGTGTGCAGGTGGAGGATTTGGCAGCATGTGTGAGTAAGAGGAAGACAGCAAAGAATGTTATTAAGGGATTTTCTCAGCAGGAGATCAGTTGATGTAAAATTTATGAATCTCCTGAAAACATCACATTCCAGGAGGAAGCAGTGTTTTTTTTAACCTTTATTTACTCTGGGAGGTTTTTACAGGAACATCCTGTTCACAGTCACACAGTTCAACACATGCAGACCTGAAGGCTGCCCAGTACAAGCATTTATCTTCACTAGCACAGCTGGAGGTTAAGGGTCTTGCTCCAGGGTACCTCAGTGGTAAACATTTTTCAATAATAGTATGGTTATCTTAGCCAATAGTATCACAATGTTCTCTTAATAAATATGTACACTATGGATCCAAAAATGCACAAATCGCAAACAACAATCACAAATTGTAAAACAGGACAGAAGATGTCAAATGCACTTTGAACAAAAGACGTTAGCAAATATGTGCAATGAAGCTTAAAGAAGGTTTTTCCATAATGTCATCACCACATGTTAAGCATCACTGATTCTTCACACGACAAATACATGTTTGGAAAAAGGAGATGTAGAAAAGAGATATCATGAATATAATACTCAGATAAACCAGCCTAACTTTATACTAGTTCCTCCAAGTTGAACCAGTTTCCGCAGTCACTAATTCAGAATTCTGAGCCATCAGTTATTTAGACATTTGGCTTAAGTGAATTTGGATCAAAGGCTAGAAGCAGACGAGTGGATGTTTTATGGACACCTAAGCACATAAACGGGGAAAAAGTATTTCATTAAAAGAGAAGGCCAAATCACCTCCTCTGTATTCTCTTATATCTTGATGTATGATGATCTTCTCACATCCAGCCAAGATCAAAGATGCTCCTCAGACTCATGTATCAACTTAGTGAAGGTCTTTAATGATTAACCTCAACATATAAGAGGATATGTCATTCAGACAGAGAGCACGGAGTATTGTTGAACAAACACCACGCCAGAATTAGAGTGAGCCACTGATTAAGTAATGAGGTGTCTGCTGTGCGTTTAGAGTATGGACCTTTACTTTTAAATGTGCTACATTCACGGACGTTATGTTTACATCAGCAGTAACTGGCTGTAGCTGCCGAGTAGTTAGTTTCCCATCTTGATGAATCAAATATTAAATACAGGAAATACATCTGTGAAAGAATTTCCTCATCAGGTTTGAATCTGGGCCGTGATCCGTGTCCTCCTCCTTCTTCTTTTCTATTGTTCAAATCTTATCTACCAAGAAACTAAAGGTAATAAAGGTAATACTTTTACAATAAATCATACATTTTCAACCATGCTAGCAGTGTGGCTCGAAGGTTTGTAATGGAGACCAAACTAGAGCTAAAATAGTAGTTTTCTATTGGAACCATCCTCACTGAACCAGAATCTCTTCCTCAGTATGTTTAAAATCCATTTGAGCTGTGCTGCGCTCTGAACCGTTGTTTTCCTCGTGTCCTCGGTGCGGTTTGGTCGTTGAGCCTCTGTGGCTTCTTGGCTCTCCAGACCATGCCTAAATTTAAATAAACATTCCTACTCTGGGATTTCATGCCAAACCTGGTTTAGATCACGTCAGATGTTTTAAACCCTGCTAATCTACATTTCGGACTGAATTGATTTTCCTCCTGAAGCCGTGGGCAGTTATCTATCAAGAGCAATTAACCATCCGACATATGTTTCCCATATCCATTTCCCATTTCCAATGGCTTTCTGTTATTTTAAAGGGTAGAACAACTGTATCTCAATGCCAAACTCAGACTCTGATGTTTATTTCTGTTTATTTCTTGCGTGTGTGAAATTGTATTACCAGGCTGTAATGAGAGGCACAACAGAGATGAATGTATATCTGACAGAGTGGACACGGCGTGCTATCCGGTTGCCTCATGTCACTCGTAAGCCAAGGTCGAAACTGAGTGGAAAGATCAGGACCTGAATGTCCTGGTTCTTTGAGCAAAAAAGCTTTTACGATTCTTGGCTGCACGTCGGCTTCTGACTCAATTTGCAGCGTATTGAAATTTGAGGTGGCTCGAGTCAGACAGAATTCTCCTTCCAGTTCAGAAGTATAAAGGAGCCCAGAAACAGTTTCTTCTTTTGGTCTATTAAGCTTCTGATTACAGTTGATGGAAATCAGTTTCATAATGAGTTTATCTAATGTATAGATTTCTTTTTTTATCCCTGTTCTCTGATCATAAAATCATTCATGGCAGGCAGACAGGAGGGTGCACTCTCACACTAAATGATTGAAGAAGTGGTGGAAACAAAAAGCAGAAGGCTCTTGACCTTTGAGCGCTGAAGTTCAGATGCTTTGGGACGCTGGTGCTGCAGCTCTGGCTTTAAGTGTTATCACTCAGGATCGTGTAACAAGCAGAACTCAATATTTAACATCAGTGTATGTCCCTCTTACAGGAGCTGGATGTCATCCCAGATGTGATGGGAGAAAACGCCAAGTATCTGTTAAAGGAGTGGAACTTCATCCAGGTTTCTGTAAGTTCCCATTTTAAGCTTTTCTGAGAAACAAAAAACATGCCTGTGAAATTATTCATGATCTGTTCTGGCCAAAACGGTGTCTAGATGTTCTAAAAGCTTCCAGCAGACTTTTTATCTTGCTGTTCATCATGGAGAACAGATTCATCTTTGTTTTAAAAGTTCTTATCTAGTATTTGATTTCCTTCGCCTCCAGGTCAGTCGTTCGTGCCAGTCTGAAGTGGAGGCCATACTGAGGGATTTGGAGGCAGCAAATCGGGCTCTTCTCCACCCGCCGGTGGTCATTTGGGTGAGTTCACACAAACAGATTCTGCAGCCACGGTCCTCCAAAAGAGACTAAAGAGTGTACAGCCACACTAACTGTGAGGCGGCACGCAGGCATGCTCATAAAGAAAATATCAACATGCTGATGAATCACCGCTATAATGTTAACAGGCCACTGTCCATGTTAGCATGCTAACATTTTCTAAGTAGGACTAGACACAAAGTACAGGGTCTGACTGGAATATCATCAGTTTTTTAGCGAGTTACACGTTTGCCCTGATCATGACTAGAAGAAAAGTTAAGAGATCACAGGAGTGATTCCAGTTCCTCCTGAAGGGGACATGAATATCTTTACACACATGCATGCAGCGTATCACCTGTATTAACACGATGCACCAAAAGACTGTGATTATGTGGACAGAGCATAACAAATAGTTTAATGTTTGTCTTTGAGGTTGACTATTCATGGAATATGTAACTACAAAGGGTAAAACTGTTCATGCCGAGTGCTTTTTATTCTGTAAGCAGTAACGATTAAGATTGTGTGAGCGAGTGGTCGGGTTTGGCGTTTGTTTACCAAGTTGCACAAATTCAGCAATCATTTCGTACAACTGCCAAGTTCTGATGGGTGCGTCGGACAAAAAACGACGGTGAAAAAGAGAACAGCGCCAGCTTTTTCTTCTAACGTCTGCAGCAACATCTGGTAAAACATGTAGATTCCAATTATTTTATATTTGTATATAATATTAAATGTGTAAATGTATTTCTTCCCATGTGAAACTATATTTAACACACAAACAGCTGAGACATAATAGCTCTATTTCTTTTTGTAGAAACAGTTTAAAGATTAAGAATTTGCACCTTCTTTTTTCTCCAAGTTATGAGCATTCTTTAAAAACTATGAGAATAATTGAGGTAATGAGGTAATTAAGTTCTTACTATCAAATATTTTCATGTTGTGGAAGCCTCCTGAAGGTTTGCGGTGGTGGAACAACCTGCATCACATTTTCATCAGACATTGTGTCTCCTTGGAAATCTCGTCAGAAGTCAGTTAAGTGTTCAGAGAGCTACTGTAGGTCTGTGTGTTCTGGAAGTTAAGCGTGTCTCAGGATCATTTCTCACACTCTGAATGAACCTTTCGTTGCATGTTTGTGAATACAGACATCTGGCACGGGACAGATTGAGTTTCTTCTTGGTACGCGTACAGCACAGCGAGCCAAACCTGTTGTTTTTTTTCGGCTTGTGAAAACGTCACCTGTAGTCCACCTTGAGCTCCCTTGAGGAGCTCTGTAGCTGTTTGGAATCCCTACACCTCCCGGGAGAGCACTGCAGCTCGGCCTCGCTTACTGTTCGCCCAACTTCACACACCGACCTCCACCACTGACCTGCGCCAAAAACCTCTCAATATTTGTGAAAGTATTTACCCTCTTTTAATTTAGAACATGGGAGCAAGCGCCGGAACAATGTCGGGTAATACAACAAAAATAAACCCACAGACGCCGACGAGTGTCAATCACTGCAGACGTCACGCAGCGTTACTCCACTCAAACCCCTGCTTTCATTTCTGAGTTGTACTAGTTTGGACACACACACACACAGATTCACACGTGTAGACACACAGTCAGTAGCTGGGCTTTAGTGGGATCGACTCCCTGCCACACCAGAACAAAACCAGGTTCCCTAAACTCCCACTGTCAGCATGTTTCTACTCTATTCTATTCTATTTGGTTCTTTTATATTTCTATTCTATTGTCAGGGTTTGGGGCAAAGGAACAAAGTCTTGAAAGTTTGGAAAATGCTTCATTTTAACTGTTTTGTTTCCAAGGTTAGGAATATGCTTGAATGAAGGGGATGCTTGATTTGTTTAACACAATCTGGTGTTAAAGTAAAACATTCCTGTAACACAAAATTAAGTTAAAACAAATCACAAGCACTGAAATAATTAGTTGATAAATAGAATCAACAACAATACTGATTAAATTGGATCTGTGATAATCAGTTCTTTAAATCATTTGTCAAACAAAAATGTTAAAACGTTGCCGGTTCCAGATTCTCAAAAAGATTTATAGAATAAAATGAATTGAAAAAATAAACAAGAAATAATGGATAATTAAAATCATCATATAAGACTATATTAAAAGCTACTGTGTCCTGCGTAAGACAAAGTGCATTGTAAAGAAGGAAAACAATCCAGAACTAGAACAGATTGCACAAAGTGTAGTTTTACCTCCCTGTCTTTCCTGATTTCATGGTCACGTTTGAATGTGTGTGAACTCAGTCTGGGAAGTCCAGACTATGAGAAACGTGAAGCAGAGTTTCACGGTTGTAAGTGAAGTAGCTTAGTTCAGAACCAAAGCTTTTTTTATTACCCTTTTTTTTTGGCGAGGGGCTGTTGTTAGATTGGCTGTTGTGTGCCCGTTGTTTCACAGGTTTGATCACATGGTAGTGATCAGTGGAGGGGTAATTGAGTTTGAAGCGTAGGTGGTAGCCTCGAGGGCGGAGAAGCAGACTGGCTGATGGAGGTCACTGTGAAAACGAGGTGCCATGGCCTTGAGCAAGGAATTCAAAGAAAAGCCCCACGTTGTTGATATTATCACCTCATATCTAACGTTGTTAGGTATCTTTAATCTGTGACTGATGTCTACTCAAGTTCTTTTTATTATATAATCGCCACAGAAAAAGCTTGTGATTGACGGGCAGGTTAAAATCCTATGTCAACAGTTTAACCACCTTTCTAAATCATTGCATGAGCTGCATGAAACTGCAAATAACCATAGCAGTGATAAATAACAGAAACTAAATGACTGAAACACAGTCGCCCGCTGTTTTCATTGGAAACTGGTTATGTATAAGTGCAATAGTAAACCCCACTCCTGCTCAGTGGCCAAAGGTAGAGTTGCAGTTCCAAGATGTTAATGTGTTTAACTCAATGACTATTAAGTGTAAATTACATTAAACAATCATCTCTTACGTTACCACAAGAAAGGAATGACACATCTTTGATTATTTCATTCACACTGTGCATGTGTCACTTGGTATTTTGGATAGTGTCGTCACAAATGTCACTGTGTCCTCAGTGTTTCAGTGGACTCATAGGAACTAGGGGCCTGGAGGTTTAACACCAGCTAATGTGCTGAATTTGAATCTTCAAATTGAACTTTACCTGATGACAGCAGACATCTGATTGATATTCAAGTATAAGTGTAATAATTGCACGTTTAGAGCAGATGTCTCGACACATTTTAAACGATTCTCCTGACGATTGCATCTCACTGCCACGTTTTTAAGGATATATGACAAAATAATTGCACTCAATAAATTTTAAGTTAAGGTTCTGTCAGTGGGACGGTTATGGAAATTGGCTAAACTTTGGATATTCTTAGGGATGACTCAATAGTGTGAACCAGTGTGTCTGGATTACGCTGCCCTAATTGGAGAATTTTAACCCCAGAAGCCCTAAAGATTTACAACTGAATTGGAGAATCATTATCTCCTCAGACAGGATTGTGTATCAAGCATCTGTTTACTCTCAGCACAGCAGAGCTCAAGTGAAGACTCAGCACAACCTTAAATAAACAGGCCTATTGAGTTGCAACATGTTTAAACGACTGCTTGTAATTGCTCCAAAAAACAGGAATCCTCGCTATTGGCAAAAGTTTTTCTGATTGGGCTCGGTGGTCGTTTTTGTTTTCATAGGTGCATTTGGGCGGTTCAGATGAGCTGTCCGTCAGCGGGAGAATGGTAGAGCCAGCAGCTATCATGGACCTGGCCTCGGCAGCCAAGCTCCAGAATATTCTCCTCTACGGCATCCAGGTTCATCAGTCAAAGGTAAGCTCTTAGGCCACGTTCAGACCAAATCAGGCGTTGCGGCAATTGTAGCGGTGTGGGAGTGTCACTACATGGCTATGGTGGTTGTAGCACAAGTAGAAATACACATCAGCTATCCCAACTTGAAGAGCAATCCAATGCCAAGCAACTGCACGCCAATGTATTTGTACTCCCTCTTGGCAGTGTTGAACAGCTGATGTACAGTCATCACGGAGCCAATCGTCTTTCTTCTTGCTACAGTAAAAAATGGAATGCTACAAGAAACCGCAGAATGCTACAGTAATTAACCGAATGCTACAGTAAACAGCAGAGAGCTACAATGCTACGTGGTAAACAAAGTTCTTCACCTGAGCGTCTTCCGGTCTGATAACCACAACGTGCGTCGATTCTCTTTCTCCAAAAGTTGATTGTGTTTTAAGTTCTCATAGCACGGCGCCCCCTGCGGTCCCCACTGCTGCAACCCAAATGCACTACCCACGTTCAAATGAGTGGGAGGTCTGGTGTTTTCACCACGTCGCCTGATTTGGTCTGAACACGGCCTTAGTCTTTTCCCATCTTCTTCTACTTTTTCTTTTATTCTCCCTGAAGTGAACTCAGAGTTCCTGTGCTGTGAATGCATATTTACAGAGCCAAACAAAACAGAATGGGAAATGTCTTTTAAGTGTCTTGTTTCAATGTCTTGTCATGCTTTCATGCTTCAGGCAAGGTTGCTGTCATTTATCACACGTCTTTATGTGTGAGTGTGTGCGCACACTTAGACGGTGTGTCTTTTTTTTAATGCGCAAACAGGAATAAATGGCGTGCCCGCTAGTGTGATTGATAGAGCAGAATTTCAACTTTTCACCTTCCGCCATACGAGTTGTGAAGTATTGTTTCAACTGATTGCCAGAGGGATGAAAAGGATGCAGAGGTGCTTCAGGCCTAAAGCGGCTCAACCACCGCACTTGTAGGCCGAACCTCCACAGTTGAGCTGTCCGTCATGGGAATCTGCTGCGAGGCCCACCAAGTGTGCGCTGGAGTCATCAGGGTGGATGTGGTTGACCTGAAATCCGTAACTGACTACTTAGTAATTACAGGATAATATAAAGTGGAAATATTCATCCAGCACAGTGAGAAATGTCAGGATTCATGCTACCAAGGCTGTCAAGTCAAATCACAACATTTGGGGCAGATGTGCAGGGCAAGCTTAAGACAAATGTTGAATATTCATGCCTTTGTTGGCCTTAAATGTGACATCCATTATGATTTATGTTCATGTCTGACTACAGCAGTCTGATAAATAATGTTCCTTGGCAGCAGCATCACTTCACAAATCAGTTGTAAAAGCCTCTGTGCCTCAGGCAGGGGGCTGTTTGAGCAGCCTGGGTTTATTTACTCCTGCAACAGAAAATGGGAATGATGGGTTAAAGGAGGAGCTCCGGTCTTCTGTGATTCAGCATCATACGTCGGACTCTGACATCACAGTGCCTCCTAATTAAAACACATGTTGCTGGCCAACATATGACTTTGATTTAGCTATCGGATGTTGGACATCATGGTTTTCCTCTGAATTATGGAGACTAAGGCAATTAATTAGTCATCCTGCTTTAACTCCTCCGAGAGAACAGAGAAAAGAGGAAGGGAGTGGACGGAGATAATGTGTGTTTCACCATGATACAATGCTTATCGTTATGAGATAGTGGAACAGCAGAATACAGCCTTGTATAAATCACTGTTAGCTTTTTGTTATAATGAAGATAATTCTTCCCACATGGCCTTATTCATACTTGTCGAGATGCCTGCCAACACTTCCTGTCAGCCGCACAGTATATATGAATAGCACTCCCACATGTTTGTTTTATTTTTTGGGGTTTAATTAAAATAAAAGTCCTGACTGCAGGCAATAATGCACATGTTTTCAGGTAATCAGTCTGATTGATGAAAGATGCATTAAATCTGTTCTGGTGGCTTGTACTTAAACATTGAGTTTTTCTTGTTTTGTGTTTGTTGCTTTAATTAAATCATGAAAAACGGCTCTATGAAAACCATACAAATCTGTGATTACATGAGTGATGATATAACTGAGAACCAGGCACAACTCAAGGATCATTGCCATGAAATTCGCGGATGAGTTTCAGCTCGGTCACATGAAGGCTGCTTGTTGACAAAACAACCTGGATTACATTTTCTGTTCCCTGCAAAGGAAGGTCAGGTTTTCCTGTTTGGAAGTCTCAAAATATCATTGTAGGGGAAACTAGCAGAATCTGAAAACATGTAGTTTTGCTGCTGCCCACAGTCTTAAACATATGTTCTTCCTGTGACATTTCACAGTTGTGTGTGTACCAGTTTCAGCACCACTGAGAATGAAAAACAAAACACAACACAACCCTGTGACTCGATGGTCGACATCATCTCAGTGCTCTGGTTTTTGACTTTTGAATTACAATGTGTGTATGCTGCACTTTCTGGCGTTCGATTTGAAGAAAAATACAATAAAAGTAAGTAAAATCGTTAAATATCAGGCAGCCATTGTAGAGAACTAAAGTGGGTAAATATTATGAGAAATGTGCTCAGTTTAAACCTGGCATCAGTGAGGCTTTGTGTCTTGGGAAAGCTAAGAATAATATTTGTGCAGTCAGAGACGCTTACTTTTCTGGATTTAACAGCAAAGTTCAGAGTACCATTACCCACACATGCTGCCAGTATACAATACGTGAATATCATAATCCGCTGCAATCCAGTAAACATTTTACAAAATAAAAAAGTAGTACATATCTTAAATCAATGCTGTTGCCATGACTCTTTGTCTAAATGTGGTTTGATTTTTGAATGCAACTAGACTTATAAACTGGATGAAAACTCAAGTTTTAATTATAAACCAAAATTTAGATTGACTTCAGTTCGCCATCAACAGTAAAACAAGGTATGACATCAATACTTCGAGTATTGTTCTAAATGTTTATACAAAACTTTGTTAGAGAGAATCCACCATCATTTTTATTCTCCCTAAATGATTTCATTCTCTGCTCTGACATGACTGGTTGTTGACAGCTGCACACCAGTGAGAAGAACAACCGTGGAGAACATTTAAGTGTCCCTTGAATCTCATTCTGTATCACTCTGAGGAAATATTGGACGCACCCACCCCTTTAGAAAAGTATGGCCATTTGGCTAATTGAATTTTAACCTTTGACAGTTAAAATGCATGAGCACATGGAATTGTGTTCATCCCAGGGAGGCTGGGAAAATGACCTTTTAGTCATGTCTTTTTGGATAAAAAGTGGATTTTCTCAAACAAGTCCTGACTACGGTTTCACATTATTCAGAGCAACACCTAACCGCTGAGGCGCAGTGCATCCAGCAGCGTGTCGCCATGCGTGCCACTTTGCTTCGTCACGAGGAGAGAGTGAAATGGAGTCAAGGACAATGAACAGCAGTCTCTCTGAAAGGATGTGATCAAAGCACTTCTTTAGAGTCTCTTTCCGTTTGTGTGGTTACATCTCTGAAGATGCCCACAAGCCAAACATCAGGTGCGATAATGCGTGAAAACCTGAATACCTGATCTTAAGATTTTGGCTGAGAAAATGCAGACACCAGATCCTCATAAACTGACTTGATGTTGTGAAAGCGCTGACGGTATATGCTATCAGTGTCTGCAGCGGCGATAGGAAGTGTCATTGGATCCCTCCTCGCACAGGGTCCTGGTGACTTGTCATCCGCTGAAAAGAGAGTTGTCACAGTGATATATGGGTGTTGTAATCCCTGCAGTGAGAGCCCTGATGTTTACCCAACCCCATATTTCCTCCTCCTCAAAGAGCCCAGACCGGGAATCCTAAACCTGAGAAGAGATTAGCCGGACGGGAAGAAAAGAGAGGGAGAGAAAGGAGAAGAGGGAGGGGAGGGAGGAAGAAAGGGAGAGGACTCTATAGGTCTATTCTCCTCTACCTGTTTAGATCCAGGTCTGAAAGGCAGACAGGTGCAACCGTACACGACCCGGTGAAGCTCTTGCTGTGACACTCGTGGAGTTGTACCCTCGCCGGGGTCAAGGTAGATCAGGGAACACTGTTGTTTCTGTGGTTTCAACACACTCCCGACTCGTCTCAGGCTAAATCCTGTAGTTGTCCTCTGCTGAATAAACGAGGGGTCTTAATGAGGAGGCACAGCGTTGCATGAAAGGAAACTAGGACAGGAATGTTGTGCAAAAGCGGAGGCAGATGTTGACCTGATGATGGTGCTTGAAGAAAAGTAAAGGCATCACCAACATTTTTACAGTTCAGTTTTGTTTCAAAGTTCATGACAATAGTTGTTGGTGGCGCAAAATATAAGGTCAGCAAATCATCAAATTCATTATCTATGAATGTCTGTACCCAGTTATGTTTTCACTGCATTTTCACTGCATAACTGAAAACCCTGACCTTCTGGTGGAGCTAGGTGACATTTTGGGATCACTAAAGTCAGTAGAATTCATCCTTTGGGGACCACAAATGTATGTACAACATATTATAGCAATTCATGGAATAGGGCCAGAACCAAGGGGGTGAACCTACAAACCGACCGACTGAAAGTGCCATCCCTAGAGCTAGAAGTAGAACTAGCATGTCTGAAAAGTCTTAAAGTCTTAAAGTTTATAAAGTCATAAACAATTAGGTTTCACTGCAGTTCCATAACTGAAACCTGGTCTTTTAGTTTATTCCCCTAAAATGAATTACACACTCCTTGGGAATTTTCTAAATAAAGCGCTAAGGAAAAATGATTTCTCCAGAGGTTTTTGTCTGCACATTTTCTCACACTACATCTGTCTGACGACATGCGCAGCTTATCCTGTTTAGGTCCAACAAGGGAGACAGGTGAAACCCTACACAAGCAACTGAGGCTCTTGCTGTGACACCTATGTATTCGCACCCTGGCGGGGTCAAGGGAGATCATGGATGGCTGCCGTCTCTGCTGTCTAAGCACACTCCCAACCTTTCTCTAACTAAATCCAACAATTGTCCTCAGGTGAATACGTGACTGGTGTTATATTTTCTGTGATGAAAGAGTGTTGAAACCTTTAATGTACTCTGAGAGACTTCCGTCAGCCCAGCTTCTCAAAATGAGGAGCTGTCTCCATTACTGCATTGGACAGTGATTACTAAAATTGCAGGCATTAGCCTCTTTGGCTAGCCTAGGTCGATTGACAGCTGAGGAGAAACACTATTGATATTCATCTGCTGTTGTAGAAGTGATGCTTATCTGAACGTTAATCCAAACTTTACAGAAAGCAACACATAAGAAATGATGTGGCATTTCCTAAAGTTGCTTTTGGCTACCATCTCCGGGAGAGTGGACAGATTTGGCGAGTATTCGTGTTGATCTACTGCACTTAGCGTCGATATCCAAAGTCCCATACCCACCCTGCTCCTTCACAGCCACCCCCCTGCTGCTTGCCTAAGTGTTTATCTTTGCTTTGACAATTTAACTTTAAACTTTATCTTGAAGATCGCCCTGTAAATATGGATAGAGCACTTGGCTCCCTCGGTGGATTCCTGACATCTCCATACAGACAGAAGCCCGGGGATCGCTCCCCCCCATCAGTGATGTATTTGTAGAGTGTTAGGGTCAGAGCCTTGGGAGAGACTCGCACTGCCGCAACATGTGCAGGATATCAAGCTTGATCCTCCATGCCGAGAGCGCTCCAGATGTGTGAAACTTGACCGCTGGAGTTTGGCTCAAGGAATTAGACATACCAAAGCAGTGTTTACTCAGCTTTGATTTCTTAGATTAAAAAGACCGGCAAGCGCACTGTTTGGGCTGATGTGACTTGACGCAGGGTCCTGCAGACAATTTAGAAATTACATTCCAAGACAGAATCTGTGTTACAAACAGACAGAATGTTCTTATGGAAGATTAATGTAAGCCAGCTCTTCACAATTAGTTTGTACACATTCAATCACTCAGAGAAAGGGCAAAACATACATGTATATTTGTTTTGCCACTTGGTTTTGAGCAGTTTCTGACCACCCACAGAAGTCCTGGTTCGAGTTTTCTTCCAGCTCTTCAGTTATGTCGTTGGTAAGCACGGCTCTGCAGGGATAATGCTTTCATTTAACAGGCCTCATCAAAGATTGTTTTTGTGGCGTTCACCTTTCTGCTCTGCTTTGGATTTTATTTGTGTGGACCTCTCAGTACAGATGCTTGTCTGGTTGGGTGTGGTGGAAAATAGCTGTGGAATAGCACATAGTGTTTTCAGACCAGGGGAAATACCACCAGATGCCCCAAAAAGCTGGTCAAATGTGAATGTGGTGAATTTATATGCTCCTCCAGTCACTTTGGCAAACTAGAAATCTTCAATTGGATCCACATCTGCGTCAACATACACATGCTAATAGATGTTCATGCTGATCAACTATTGGATCAAGATCTTCACCAACCAAATTTTGTGCTTGATGCAAGGGGTTAAACTGCTGTGGATGGCTATGCCGTAGGTTTTGATTTATAGTTCAATGTCATTTCAACCATTGTCACATATGTAGGAGGTATCATACATGGCGGGCCGTGTCCTGCTTTACGTTTTACGCTGTGTTTACGTACATTCATTGATTGTGGTGGAGATAACTGATCCTTTCGTCAGCTTCTTTAATGTTGTCTTCATTCTCAACAATCTCCAACAGCATCAGAAACTTGTAAGAAAAAACACAAGCAGCCAATCCCATTTGTCGTGGTCTGTATGTTGGGTCTGCCGCTATTGCCATGACATTTTTGAGGAGGTGAACAGCGGTTGCAGTGTAACTCGCGGTGTAGCTCCAGAGACTACGCATGGATCCCCTTAATGCACAACCATAAATCAAGCTTTTGTTTGTTGGCTCATGGCCTAACTTTCCACAAAATTTAGAAAAACAAAACCGAATCGAATCAGACTGAAAGCATAACTTAAGAATCGGTAACGACCAACTAAGTTCTCCCCAGCTGGTTAGTTTTGGGATTTCGGCCTGTATCCTAAAATCAAATGTTCTGCTCTGATGGAAACCCTAATTGAAAGTTTATATATTTATAAATAACCCGATTTCAAGGTAGGATTCAAGAACTTAAATCTGGTCTTGTATTTAATGTCCTGAAATGAATGTCAGTCCCGGAGTTTTCTTATGAAGTGTCATGTGAAAAAGATTTTCCTCAACAGTTTCTTGTAGCGATCCCTTCTTGTTTTCAAACTACATCTGTAAAGCCACACAGATGTTTAGTCTGTGGTACACCGATATTTTGACAGCGGTACAATAACGCAGTGTTGCACCTATGTTTGTATGTTTGGCTTACGGCCTACTGCGATTACAATCTCATGCTTGTATTAAGGATGGAAGTGAGGGCACTACGCCTTGGCCAGGATGTGTGCTGCTGAAATCCAGGCTGTAATAAATGTCTTGTTTTGTGAAATGTTCCTGCACCTGCACCTGACCTCAGATGGCCCGGGATGTAGACTGTATTTGGCTTCCCTGGTTTGGTGTAAGTGATACAGTGTGATAAGTAAATGAGGCATCTGTGGAGGGTGTGTGTGCTTTTGGAGCTCTCTTACTGCATGTGGGATTTGGCATGTCCCAGTTCATAAATCCCACCCATGCCTTCATGCTTTCATACCTTCCCAACTAAAGATCCATTGTTCTGCTTACTGTTTTGAGGTATGTCTTTCGGTGAGTTGAATCCAAACAAAGTCATCTCTCACCAAAGCTTGTAGAAAAGGTTCTCACTGAGGAAATCCAGTGGAAATCCAGACCCCCTCCATGTCCTATTCTTAGCCGGGTTTGCCTTTTCTGAATAGGGTACACAGAAAGAGAAAGTTGTACATTAGACATGAAAAACTGCTATATTTGCCCAATGGACGCCCCTAGACAGGATGTTTTGGAAACCTGTGTTGAAAGAGCTTTACTAGTGTACCGTGAAAGGGTTGTGTGGCAGCAATTGTTCTCTCAATGGGGTCTGAAAAGCAGTTATCAATACAAAAGTTTGCTTTTTCTATGGCTGGAAAGTCTGAGGAAACTCATAGCTGCACTAAAGTAGGGTGGGATACAGACTTATTCATTTTCCTACATTACAGTCCCTTTCAGATGAAGTGAGGCAGAGTGGGAACGACACTGGTGTCTAAAATGCAGGCAATGACACCGAATACCTCCGTGAAATTCAATAAAACACATTCCCTGGAGATGTAAGAAGTACGAAATGATGCGTATGTCGCTGTCACCTCTGTTAACTTCATCTCCCAGTCTTTCAGCTCGCGTCCAAGCTAATTTTTATATTTATGGCTGACCTTTCGGTGCAATCATGATGTATACGCTGAAGGTTGTTTAGATCCAAAGCTCAGCAGAATATATTAAAACTGGTGGCATCTAAGTGTGTGGAGGTTTTAGAGTCTGTACAGCTCACGACACCCTCAGTCCTTAGACCAATGATTTGAATGAGGAAAAACTCCCCCTCAAGAAAACCTTCCAGGACAGACAGACAAGCAATGCATGTCCTGTGTACAGAACAGACCAACAGGATGGACAATCACGATGACAAGTGCCTGAGTAAAGTTCAGCAGGATTGTTGGTCATGTTTGATTCGTCCCATGTCAGCTAATCATTGATCCTCTGTCCCTTTGTCTAATACGGTTCTCCAGTTAGGATCTGGCTCCTTATCTTTGGGGATATTTGAGGATATTTTGCTGCTAATACTTGTTTACTTCAACAACTTTAATACTACTACTACTTTAATCACATTGACCTGCTACTGTCTGTCATGATGTGCAGCCAACTACTATCCGAAACCCACAGATCTTCATTTCAAATTTTAGTGGAGAACCCAAGGTTTCCAAAGATACCAAACCTGTCAGACTGAATTTTTGGGAAAGTGTGTATCAAATGATGCACGAGACTTCTAGATTATTTCCAGACATACAAATACGGAGTCTTTGGTTTGAACATTCCTCTCGTATTCCTTCAATAAAAAGCTGGAACAAGTCGGTAATGAATCCATATGATACTGTCAGAGTGGAAAAAGAAATCCAGATTTTTCAAACCTGGAAGCTGCTTAAAGGGAAATGAAAGGGGGATTTGTATGTTAAAGATTTAAATGCAGGACTTCTACTTGTTATGGTGTATTTCTATGTTTACTAGAGGATTTTAGTCAATCTGATACCATGGTATCAGATGAGTCACTACAGGAAGGATCGTAGTGGTGTAAAATGTGGGGCTCCAATCAGACTTTTGGACTGGCCAGTAATTGGACCTGTTGCCCCCTTTTCTCTTTGCAGTTTAGCCCCAAGCTACTGCCTGTCTTCAATGATACACGGAGGGGAGTAAGGGCAGCAGGACCATAATACCCAGTCTTGGACGAGCTGTCAGGAGCCCTGAAACACTATCCTCTCTCAGACCAAAGAACTGGGTGTTTTTAGCAGTATTGTATCACTGGGATTCAACTCGCAGGTCATTTGGGGAGAGTTTTTCTGAGAAATGACTTCATCTATTAAAGATGTCAGAGTAATGCTCAGTGAAGTTCATGTTAGGTGGTGGTTTTAGCTTTTAAGACTCCCAGAGTGGAGAATGCTGTCTGGCCTTAATTCTAGTAATGATACTGCCCTCAAGTGGATGCTCCAACCATATGTTCTGTAGCACCCTAATGTCCCAGGAAAAATACAGTGACAGTAAAATGTTAGGATGATGAAAAGAGGCCATAAAGACCATCTAAATGTTCTTGGCCACTTTGGTTATGGTAGCTGGTGTGACTCTTAACAACTCTTTCCAGGTCTCTTGGCTCAGGCTCTGCACCTAGCTTTCCCATAAGCTGTTTTTCAATTAGGACCCAGCGCTTTTGGCATTTCATGAAGGGAACAGAAGTGGAAGCCCTCGGCAGCAGCAGCAGTCCTCGGGGGAGGGGATCTCGGGAGAATGACAGAGGCATACAAATTGTCACTGTTAAAGGTCCTAATTGCCCGAAACCTTTAATCTTCAAAACAGACTCTTCTTGTGTGGCAGAAGTGCTGCTGCGTGCTCCTCTCAGATGGAAAGGTCGATCGCAACCGTGGCGTTTAAGAGTAGAACGACTTTGAGGATTGCTTATTGTGTGGTCCGCTGATGCTTTCCCTCCCTGTTTTGCCCCGTTCCCCCTTTCCTCTGTTTTTCAAAGACCTGTCGCCTCACGGCTTGTCAAAAATCCTCCCTTTAAACAGTAAGCAGAAATAGAAGCTAATGATTGAAGTTCCATTCCACAAACCTGTGGTCGCAGTTTGCAATAACAAGGCTGTTGCATGTGTTTGTGCATTCATACACATGGGAGTGATTGAGAACATTTTGCTTTTAGTTACTGCCCAGTCGAATGATTATATATTACATTGTTTATGTATTAGAACAGTGCTGTCTCTTCATTTCGTAACATGACTTGTCTCTTGGACTGGAATCTAGGTTGTTGGTGTATGAAGTACAAAAGAGAAACTGAGCACCCCTTACGTCTCCAGAACTCTCTCCGTCTGTGACTCCTATCCAGTGGTATTTTCCACTTGACAACAGTTCGTATATTGTTTGCTAACAGTCTCTATTTTAAAGATCTGTCAAGAGAAGCTATATAAATGCCATTTAGGCCACCAAGGGATTGGATGCGTCAGTAATCGATGTAACAGAGGCTCTGCTGTCAGTGGGGGGAAAAAGAGTTGCGATTCAAAATGTAAATGTGTCGTTTTCCCATTTAATATGGCATACATTACTGGTGATAGTCCGTCCACTAATGTGAATAAATGATGATACTTTTGGCTGAGAAATCCTTTAAGTGAGGATTTGTAGCAGTTAATCATTGTGAAGTGGAAAGTGAAGTTCCCTCACGTCTTATAATAGTAAAGTGAATCTCGTAAAACCAAGCACTTTTAAAAAGAAATAAAATAAAATCTCCTCCTGCTGACTGCACTTAGACTTTGGCCCATAAAGAAATGTCTGTCTTTGGAACATATGAAGATTAAGCTCACACTGTAAACAGGTGAGAAGCACCTATTAGCTCAAATGGCTTCATCAGTCAGACCAAATTCACTTTGTGTTTTTGATCTCAAAGGCTCAGGTTCGCTTTAGGTTTTATCTCGTGTCTGTCCAAACACCTCTCACCTGTTTGTCTCAGCGCCGCCACACAGAAATATTCAGCCTCGAGGGCTCGCTAACCAGTTTCTTCACCTCCATGTTCTGCTGGAAGAGACAGAGACAGTGGAAAACCATCGCAGTCAACGCTGGAGGACATAGGCTCTGATGATGATGATCTGGAGACATGCAAATCCCTCCAGGATTACATTCCACTTCTTCGTGTTTCTGTGTGTGAGGGTGCACATGTACGAGTATGAACACATGCTTACGAGGTGCACATGTTCGCTCTTTCATATGCGTGCATGCTGTCTTGTATTCCCTCTCGTGGATGTTTGCGTGGCCAGATCATTAGCGAGCTGATTTATTCATCCTGGACAGTTCTCGGTGGAAAGAGAGGACACAAGCTGCTGCCAACAGGCGGCAAAGCCCGGGTCAGGAGAGGTAACGGCTCTCGTCTCCACAGACCATCCCTGCGGAGTGAACTGCTGCTCCTCCCTGAGCGCCGATCAATCAGCCCCGCACGTTCAACTCGTATAGATTTCAACCTGAAAGCAGTTAAATATGCAAATGTGTCTGAAGAGTCTGAGTTTGTTGCTTTGTACCCTTTTTGTCGTGCTTTTCTGTCGACCACATTTGGAGCCTGAGTGGCAGTTGTGACTCCTTAAAGCTGTGCCACGAGTCGATGAAGAGCTCAAGTCATATTTGTGTTCCACTGTGCAAGCAACTACTTGATTTAATAATGCTGTTTTATGAAGCATGATTCATATTTCAAAGGCCGCATATCTGGAGTGGAAATAATTCAGTGCTGGGGCTTAGACAGGCCTAAAACTTTGATCCTCCTTGGTGATCTCGACTTGTCTTTTGCTTTTTCTTATTTTCTCGTGCGCGAACTTAAGTGTATTTTTGTTCTGCGTATAAGAAAACAGACCTCTATAATGGAGTCATTCGCTGTGGTTTGATGGCTTTAGCTGTGTTCAATATGCCAGAGACACCCGGAGTTCTCGTGACTTTCCCATGGTCCTCATCAATGCACTTGGGTGGTAATCGGCCGATGGTCGTGCTCATCACATTTATCATTCCCGTGGCCTTTTAGTTCCTCCAAACACATGTAACGTCTCAAGTAAATTCCGTGTGAAGATGTAATTGCTTTTAGATAACAATCGGAGGAATGCTTTGATGTGATTGCAAATGGTGTACATAATCAGATTTGACTAGAACACTGATTTCTCGCTGGGAGCTCCTGAGTGATCGCTGATGAACCTATGCACTGAGGGTATGTGGACAACGTTGTGCTATCAGCTGCAATTGTTGACTGCTTACAGATGTACTGGCCCATCTCCTCATCACCTCGCACTAGTGATTAAGCCACAGAACAATGACTTGGGTACATCTTACACAGCAAAGCCTCGCTGTTTTTCCTTCACTTCATTTCCTTTGATTATTTAAAGATTTGGCCAATTGAAAATGTAAAAGCATATTAAGAAAGATTGTAGATGCCGACACAGAATGCTTCTGGAGTCCATTCAGAGCTGTCATATTTTGATTCCATCTCTTTCTTTCGCCCGTGTTGCTTTAATCAGCGAGAGGCTGGAGTCGCTGATCTGTACTCCAGTGCTTCACTTCCCTCCTTCAGTAGGTTGGTGTGGAAAATCCATGTCATCTGACTCCCCCTCTTTTGGTTCTGATTAGAGAGGAGTGCTTCGGGAGTTCTGGATCCCGAGTCTCCCGCTCCCATTAACCACGGTCAGGCCCGATTCCACGCTCATCGCTCTCACACCTCGTCACGTTCCCGTCCAGTCCATGCACAGCCTGTGCTGTTGGGAGCTGGCCGGTGACGTTAGGCTATAAGATCGAGACTGGACAGAGTGAGAGAAAGCTTATTTGTCTCCTGTTGATCATACTCTCAGCTCTGAATGTGTTAAACTGCTAACACATAGTTGTAATGCAAAATCCATTTGGAAACCAGAGCTGAAGATATGTTAAATGGGATGTTCCAGGTCACAAATCATTGTTTTGTCATGTGAGTGGGATATATATTTAATATGTTTTAATGTCCTTCTCTGTGGCTGTTAGAACATTAAAAGCTTTGTGAAAAGCCTTCTCAAATGAAATAACTTCACTCTGCCTTTGAGAGCTGGCTGATGAAACTGGTTAAAGACCCAGAAGAGAAAGTGTCAGATTCGTTGGTGTTTTAAAATAATACAAGTCAGATCCAATCCTGTTTTAAAGGATAAATCTTGTTTATTACACATTGGATGGAGATTTTGTACGTTTTGTTTTTGTCTGTCTTGATAAAATTGTACTTGCCAAAGTAGGCTTTTTTCACGACAGACATTTTGACATCGCATGGCAGCAAAAGCACAACCAGAACTAATAACGTTAATAAAGGCTGGATTCCAATTAGGTTGAGCAGTTCCAGTGTTCACTGGAACACCCAAGTGGAACCGAGCCACTGTTAATGTCGTTAGCTGCACCTGTGGTTTCCTTGCTATGTCATGTCAAAGTGACCGCTGTGAAACAGGTTTGAGAGCACGGTGACATCGTGGGGTCAAAACACACGTGCAACAATAATTAGCCAAAACACACCCGTCACAGTTCACAGTCCGACTTCGTGCATCTTATTTGACCTGTCGTACTTACTACAGTTGTATGTGCCATCTGTTGTGCAGTGACGCTCACTACATCGTTTGGCTAAACTGCTAGCTTTGTTTTAAACATCCCGCCATGTTCTCCGATCTCCACAATGACTGTTTGCTTAACGCTTCCCCCAGACAGCAACTGTAGCTTAGCAACTGTAGCTAGGCGCGGCAGGAGTTCATCGCCTGTAGCCATCAAGTGCACATTCAAGACTCTTTTACAGGGTTTTCTTTTTAAAACAAGCCTTTTTTCAACCACCTAATGTAACCGCTAATGTAGTTTAATTAGCGACCTAGCTACAGCTGTAAACATCTGTCGGCCATTTCAGGAGTAGAAATGAGAAGCCACCTTTATTGATGTAAACTGCATTTGACAACTGTATTTATTCTTTAGCTTCTCTTCTCTGCGCTGGACATGCGTTTTTGTATTCACTGTGGTTTATACTGTATATCTTTAAAAGTTTCAAGTAATGAAAATCTTTTTTATATTTTCTCCCTCGTGCATGCTGCTACATCAAAAGCTTTGTCAAAAGCCGTATTCAAGTCCACGATCCATTTATGAAAAAGTCCAGGTAGAGCATGAAGCATAAATCTATCTGAGGAGCAAGCCTGTGGTTCCAACACATAAAGCTCCTTGAACTGCAGCCCCTTTGAAAGATGGAAAACAGGTCATTCTTAGGCCTCATCAAGAAGCTAAATCAAAGTAGTCGCTGTAGCCTAAAGAATGGAGTCAGGGGAGTGAAAACCATTAAAAGTGCATTGTGCAGGCGGTCTGCAGAGAAAAAAAGAAGAAGAAAGAGATATAGAAGAGAAGAATCACGAAAGTGAAACAACCACAACAGTGGAGTTTCTCCTTCAGAACAAACAGACTGAGCGAATGAGAGAATGTATGTTCTCCTTTGGTCTTACGTGTGGTTTAGTGTAGATCACTCCAACATCATGCACCATAAATCTCAGAGTAGGCCTCATTGGTTCACAAGCTTCAGAGGACTTGACATTAACACAAATGTGTGGAGAGAAAGAAAGTTAAAGTGCCTTAATTCTGTGGCATTTTTCTTCCCCCTCCTTTGGAAAATTGCTTCCGTCTGTTGATCGAACAAACCGTAAAATAACATGGGAGTCATGGCAAAGATTTTGTGATTCTTACTCAAATTAAACTATGATGGTGATTTCAGATTGAGTTTATTTGACCCTGCAGAAAGTTCTCTCCTCGGGAGTGTCCGTTGTGGGAACTTATTTTTATGAGTGTCGTCATTATTAAAGAAAATGGCCTCTGATGCTAAATTTGGAACCTTCCTGACTGTTACCATTCGTCAGCCCGTCGATGTTGTAACTTCTTCCCAACAGGTCTGTTTCTTGCTTTTGCCATTACTACAAGTGGAACAGCATGGCTTCGCTTTAACTGCTAACGTTTCCCGCTGGTCTGAACCGGCCGCTGACGCTAACTGGAGGCTGCTCGTGTACAAACAGTTGGATGACTCAAACGTGAGTCGTGACTATTGAGAGAGGAGATAAACATGAACAAATGTGAATCTGCGTGGGGACGTCTCAGTTTGTTATTGCACGATGTTAATACTGAGCTCACGTAATCAGCGAGTGTTGCTGGCCTCTCTTTCATTTGATGTTCTTTAGCTTATTCTCTCTCTCTCTCAGGACTCGGAGCGGTGGGAGCGGTCAGTGTTGAAGGTCGCTGAGATCACGTCAGCGTTGATCCGTGAGAGGAGCCCCTCCCTGGTGGGACAGCTTCTGCAGGCGTGAAGAGGAAATCCCCTCGACGTGACTCATGAACGCTGCGACGTTAAAGGGAACCTCCCACCATTAAGTCACGCACTTCCATAACGTTTGAAAGCATCTTCAGACTTTTTCATCAGTGAAATGACGTTTACTGTGCAACGAAGTAAAGTGACTGACTGTGGAAGGTTTGTGGCTTTTATTGTCATAACCACTGATAAAGTGACTGAAACACTAATGTGTAAGATGGTGATGCTAATATTTTTGTACTGCATTAAAACTTTTTCTACTGTACATGAGCTGATTTCATGAAACGTTTTTTTAGTTTGATTTTATCATCAACCCTAAAGTCACAGATTAGACCCCCGATGGTGTCTTGCTCATGGCTCTGGGAACACGCTGCACATCCAGGTGTGTTGGAAGAAACAGATTCCTAGTGGAGCTGTTTTCGGACTAAATGTGACTGTAGCGTTCCTGAACTCGATGTGCAGGTCTGGCTGGCTCTGGTTTCCTGCAGTGAACCGGCTCCAGTAGCACCAGACCCTGCAGCGTTCTGACTGATGATGGGGAGAGACGGCGGTGACGTCCTGCAGGTAGTTAAGATGTCAGACACGCAGAGAGGCCGGGTCCCATCAGACCTGAATATAAGGAGTGTTCAGGGAGACACTTTAAAGTCTCTTTAACAGACTTTAACAGTCTCACTTTTTGATTTGACTTCTCTGGTGTGAAGATATCACTTTCAAACATTGCCTCCAATGATGGGATGTCTTTTAACTCAGAGATTCTTCTGCTGCTTCCAGAAACTTTGAATAAGGTCATTTAGCTAAGACATGTATTAAATGATGAAGGACCCAAACAATGCCTGTGGAGAGAGTCTCAGGACTACGGTGGCTGGAGTCCAGGTGCTCTTAGTTAGTCCAACATGAACCTGCAAGAGAGGAGCAAACGAGGCACAACCAAGCTGCACACGAGCTGTGTACCTTTTGTCACTGCTGTTTTTTTGTGTTTGTGATCTGGGCTTGATATCAGCTTAAGATGCTCTTGGGAGAAGAGGCCCCTCGAACGTTTCCAGTCGTGCCTCACCTTCCCTTCACCTGACGACTCACCTGTCTGCACAGCTGACCCTCATTTCCCCCATCAGTCTCGTTACATATATACAGAGCAGCTTTCAGTCACTCTCAGCCAGATAGTTCATGTTACTGCAGCTGTGAATCACACACCCTCCTCCCCTGCTTTCTTCTTCTTCTGTTGTTGAAATCCAGTTTGGATCAGGTCTTTTTCTCCAGAAAGGAAATTACTACACAACTGCACTAAAATATATTCATGCACAACAAGACAGAAAAGTCTGGGGATGTTAAGAAACATGAAACTTTGTGCTGATTTGTGTCTAAGCCGCCAGTTTGTTCATACAGGTGACTGCAGCCGTTTTCAGGATCATGTCTTTTTTGAGAAAGGAGGGGGGGGCATCAAAGAGTCTTTAAAAGTGTTGGTGCCGGAACATTCCTGAGAACGCCACAAAGCGCCCCCCTCCCCCCCCCCCCGCTCTGTGCACGCCTCTCACGCTTCCAGGGCATCTCCAGTTTCCTGCATGTCTCCGTCCTCTGCAGCTCGGTGGAATTCCGACTGCTGATGGAGATCCGCCGCAGGCGAGAGAGCGAGAGAGCGAGAGCCTTCAGATTCCGATTCCTGTAATGAACTCCTCACAACATGCTTATATTACAGGGATTTCTCTGCAGAATGTAATCCACAGTGACACGTGACGAGAACAGCAAGAACCTAACAGTGCAAGTTTCTGCATTTGTTGGGTTTTTTATTCATTTATTCCGTTTTTATTTGTTACCCATCTGTAACTCTGTGTGTGCTGTGTTTAAATACCAGGCTGGCCTTATTCTGTGTCAATCCCATAGAAAACCAAAAGAATCAATCCGGTCCTATCCGGTCTGCAGCACCCTTCATGTCTACAGAACACTACATTTTAAAAATGTATATTATCATTTTCTTGTCACTAGTTTTTAACACACGTTAATCGAACTGGAGAAAGTGTGCACTTGTTAGGGACTATTTTCAGCTGCGGATTCGGGGGTGATCCAGATGGAGTGACCCGGACATAAAGTCACGAACAGAAGGGTTCATTTAATTCACCGATGAACTACAGGAGAGATGATGATGATATCACGTCAGGCTGCGGTGATGAAGGCTTGATGAAGATGTGTTCAGAAGGTATTTCTTTGTGTGTAGTGACGCCTGCTGGACGTCATGGTCACCACGTCTATTTAACGTGCTTGTTAGACACACTTTCTCCACTAGGGGGCCACATTGGACTTTTCTATACAAGCACTTTGCACATGTACCTGCTTCTTCGGCATAATGTGGGTCATATTTTAGTGAGCTGACCTACATGATACATGTATGTAATGAAAGGATTGGGCCTCATTTGAGTCCACAGGTCCACTCCTATCAACACAAAGTGATAAACTGCCTGTTAGACACTTATTTTGTGGGAGTGGAGCGACAGAGTTGAGCTATTCTATTTTGTAAGTATGTGAGTTTGTTTTCAGGATCTCAACACACTTTACAATAAAAGACAGAAGACAGTTACAGAAGTCCAACAACAAATGAGTTTCATTTTGTTGTTCATTCACAGAAAATGCTGTGGTTTTCAGTCTCAGGTCGGCTGATTCTGGGTTCTTTTATGATGGAGGTTGTGCACACTCAGTCTTTTGAAGACGTTCTCACAAGTGAGAAGGAAAGATCAGTTGGACTTAAGTGTCGACAGAAGAAACAGCTTTCCAAGATTCAGAATCCAAATCGTATATTGATGAGTAGGTTTTCACATACAAGGAATTTGCTTTGGTATGTTGGTGCTTAAATAAGCATATCAGAGAAAAATAAAAGCAAGTACTGTTTAAGAAAAAAAAAAGAAGCTAATCAAGAATTTGGGTCGTACGGTAAAATTCAAGGTACATAAATCAAGAACTTCAAGACTCTGGTAGCAGTTCACATCTAAATAGTTGCTATAAATGACAGGAGACAACAAATAAATATGATGATGGGATGGTTTCATTTCAAATGATTTTTGGTTTACATGAGAGACGATGAAACAGATCATGTTGAAAGTCAAGTATATTCCTGACCTTGAAAACATGACTATTAAAATTAAGCATATTCAAAACTTTCAAGACTATGTACGAACCCTGAAGAATACAAATAGAAAATAGAAAAATGTGCTTTAAAAATATGAAGAAATATCATAAAATAAAAATATGTGCAATATAATGAAAATGAACAGTTTGTGTATAGGATGTGTAAAATATGAAGGTTCACAGTGTGAAGTAAACCTATATGTGTACGAAGATAAAAATCCAAGAGATGTGGGTTATCGTGACGTAGGTGGCCTCTGGATTTAAGGTGCTGACTATGAACTGGATAGAGGTCTTTGTCGCATGTCGTTCCCCATCTCTCTTTTTCCTCAATTCCATCTTTACTGTGGACTGAAAAACCCTCTGACCTGTGATTGTTATCCTCCAAAAACAAAGCTGGTTAGCAACAATTTCACATTTTCTTAGTTTTATGATTGAGAAGAAAAACACATCCACCTCCTTTTTAATTCCTAGGCCTGTGATTAACCCCTTATGCTGTGGTTGTCGTAAGTGCAGCCACATGGTTGAGTCCTGGTTGTCGTAGCTGCTGTAATGTGTTCTTCCTGAGGCGAGCTAGCTTAATGCTAACCAGAGCAGCAGGCCTTGGCTGATACCTCAGACCAGGTCCTGTTTTCATTCCGCCACTGCTGGTGCTGCAGGGAGGGAGACTGAAGCCAGATGCCACAGTTTGACTGTCTGTAGGTCTGCCAGGCTCAGACAGCACGCCGTCACCCCGGCCAGCCAGCCACAGCTCTGATTACGGTCTTGGTGTTGTAATAGTGCCCGGGGCCCTGAGCTCGTGTCTAGATGTGTGCAGGCACATTCACTGTAGGTTTTCTGTGTGTCTGAAAGGTTGCTAGGTGCTAGGATTTGAAATGACGAAGCCAGTCTTGGGTCATATAGTAAAGTGTCATGAGCATGGATTGTGTTTGTTTTCTACACAGCAGTAAACGACTGCAGTAAAGCAAGCCGTTATTTGCGTTTGCATAATCAAACCTGCCCCTTTGTTTCAATTCATCGAACGTTTGTTCTAATGTTTTTTATTCCATATCAAAGTTAGACAAAGAGGCTCATTCTTGTTCTCTGGAAGACACTGTTGTTTTGCAATGAACACACACTCTGTTCCTCAACTGAAAATAATGGAAGTGAAAGCCCACGCCATCCTTTACTTTGAAATGAGCACGGATTACTAAACCGTGAGCTCCGTATGAAATGAATGTGACACCGCCTAAATGTCCGAGTTTCATCCTGGAACCGAAAAGATCCCCAAATCTGGATCACAAAGAAAGCGGCACGTCCACGCCAGCAACGCCTCACATGGGGGCACACGGAGAGAAACCACAAGAAAGCCCCTCTTCCTGGAGACTACAAAACCAACACAGCGACGGGGTCAAAACAGCACGCTAAGAAAATGAGGACTCTGGACGGGTCAGGAAGCTCCGTTAGGTGGGATGCCAAGTACAATAAGGCAGCATGAATGCAGGAGGGAAGGTGTTCAGGAATTTGACCTCATGAAGTCATTGCAAAGCCACAACGTATCCTGGAGAATGAAGCTCCGCGTCTCTTTGTGTTGCTGTGGTTAAAACCAGAACACAAAGGCTGTCAGGGATGGATTTCCACAGATTCCCGCCAATGCTAACAATATAAACATAAAAGCAATGTACATGTTTGCAGCACTAAATGTCATCTCAGATTAAAGCGCCCCCAAAAATGGCACCTGGACTCAGAGGAACATCTGTGGTCAATACTGCCATCTGGTGGAGATTACTTTTGAATTTCACGGTGGATTTAAAACAAATACTCAACAGTCGAACCACCACATCTAAACAGATCTGTCTCACAGTGACTGTAATAAGCTTCCTGCATGCTCCTCTTGCTGAGCATCCTGCACCATGATGCCCTAAGACATAATTAAGTTGTCTGCAAATTAACAATATTTGTGCATATATGTTTATCTCTATCAACTTATAAAAAGCTGTTTTTCTGAGCTTGAAGATATCAGAGACCCCGGCTCCTGCTGGTTTATCACGTATGATCTGATGCAGTGGAGCTGTGTACAATGTTTTGTCTACACCAAGAGTTTTTAAATTGAGAGGTTATTAAAGATAAAAGTGCTTGTGTGGGAAATAATTAGGACATTTATTATAAAACACAAAGTATCATGTGGCTGAAACAAAGTGGCAAATTGTCTCATTGTCAAGTTTTTATATTTACTGAAAGCAAAAATCAAATGGGAATAGCTGTGAAAATAGAAATATTAAATAATACAAATAATTTACACAGAATGCCAAACAACAGCCTTTTATACTTTTACATTGCATTTAAAACATTTGTTATTTTTCCATGATTTTTCTATAGTGTCCCAAAATCCTACATTTTCTGCACACTGTATGTTTAGAATTTCCCACAGCACTTGAAGGCAACAGAAAAACCCTGAGTGGAAAACAAACATTAGAAATGTTAGTGGATAAATGCAGCTTTAGGAGAAGATGACAACAGGGATCAACTCTGCTGGGGAATAACTTTTATTCAGTCTTGCGTGGTGTTCAAATACGATTCAACTGTAGAAATTGGCAGATTTCACTCTATTATACTTTTTTATTGTTCTGTCTTCTCCGGCCCCCGTACCCACTCCCACATATTTCCTCCGTCCCCGCGAGCTGACGGCTCCTGAGGGCCAAATGAATTCCAGATTTCTCCCCTCCGGAGCCGTCACTGGTGCACACACAGCTGAGGCTCGCCTTATAAATGAGACTCAGCAGGACACTGGAGCTCTCGCTGACAGTCAAAGCAACCTGCTGGAAATGGAGATCCAGTGGGTCGACCAGCCAGCCGGTCAGCGCAAAGCTTCATTCGCCCACTGCAGCCTCGGCAAATGTGGACAGGCCCCGGGGCCCACGGTGATTGCAGCGGTGAACCACGACCGTGTGGCGAGCAACCTGTTGAGTGGCAGTGTTGTGAAGATCTGCCTCAGCTCACTGCACATGAAGGCCGGGTTTCATTCAGCAGTTTGCACAGAGGTAATGAAAAATCTCAAACTCTTTTAACCTTAAAGTTGAATGAATGAATTACACAATTTAAAAAATACCACATGCCTTCATTGTTTTACTTTAATTCAAAGAATGTGTTGCTTTTGAAGAAAAGATGCTTTTTACATTTGGATGTCTACTTTGAGGAACTTTAATTATTCCAGATCAGGTGAAGAATGAAAGAAGGAAGGAAAGAAAAATATTAGACACATTCTGTTTCACAAGCACCAGACAAATATAGTTAGTAAAAAGTATAAAAGTAATGTAATGGGGGAAAGTCGAAAGTCTCTCAAAGTACAAATACCATAAAAACAAATATACTACTAAAAACACTGCCCTGACATATTTTCACTAACATCTGATCAAACAATTATCTACTTCCACATCCAGCAGTTACAGAGCAGCACCGGCCTTCATTTGGAGCGTAAGATGACTATAAATACAATATTCACTCTGCTTTTAGCTCTGTTTTTGGTCTCCTCCAACTCTCTGGGGAAATACGTCTCTTTAGCAGCTAAATGCTATGCTACTTTCAGCAGCTGGTTGCTAATGTTGCTGCTTGGTGCCGGGCGGGAAGTGTACGGTGGGTGATAAAGACTTGGGGGATAGTTCTGTATAGTAGGTCTGTCCTTTTACATTACATTCAATGTTAATATTGTAGCTTCCTTCAGTGAGAAGGCTGAGAAATAACAAGAGATGTTAGCCGGTTTAGCTAGCTTATTAGCGACCAGCCCACAGGCTGCTGTGGGCCGTAGTCAACGCCAAAACAATACAACTTGTGCTGCTTTCTGAACTAGCATAGCTCCCCAAATTAGCAGGAAAAACAACAAACACCCCCCTGACTCTCAGCCAATCACAGGGAGCCTATCTCACACAAATCTCCATCACAGGCATCTGAAATAAACAGTCCTTTTCCAAACTGTATCTCTTAACACAAACAGCTAAACAGCTAAACACAAACATGTCACATATATGTCTGTTACAATATAAAAGTACAAGTGAATAATGATTTCATTTCGGTTATTTTCACCTCTACGTTCGGTTCGAACATCACAAGCTGAGCAGAAGTTTTCTGGTCTTGTGATCTTTGTGGACTCCTTCACTCTGCAGGACTGAGATCCTAACCTTGTCTACATTACCCTGTGTCAGAGGGGGGATTAGCTGTAAGAGGGAGTTTAGTAATGGGGTGAATTGGGCCAAATTAGGTCGAACAATTTTCTACAATTATGGCGGTGGGAGGACGCGATGACACATCAGCACTGATTATTTGTGTTTGGAGGTGGCTGGGTGCTGCGGGTTAATGGGTGCTCCATCATCGGTGGAGAACAGGAGGGAATGATTCATCTGCTGTGGATCTGAATATCTCTCTGTCTCTTTTTTTGTGTCTGTAATAGTCTTTAAAAATGAAGATGTCCCAAAATGTGAGCATATAACATGTATGGAGCTAACGTTTTCACTTTATGCTGAAGCGAAAAAGGAATGTGAAATAAAAAACATTTATTTACAGTAAAATAATAAAAGTTAGAACAGGAGGGAAGACATGAAAGATGAGAAAAGGAAAAAGGGATTAAAACAATTTAGGTGGATGGAAAGAAGATAGGAAGGAATTAATTAAGAAAGAAAAAGGTTGGGGAAAGAGAAAAAAGAGAAACAGGCAGAAAGAAGGAAGGAAATAATGAATGGAGAATAAAAATGAAAGCAAACAAGGAAGGAAGGATGAAGGAAAACATGGAACGAAAGATGAAAATATGGGAAGGAAGGAAGGAAACAAGGGAGGAAAATTGAAACAGAAAGATGGAAACAAAGAAAGGAAAATAGCTTGAAAAGGAAAAGAAGCATGAATCAAAATGTGGAAAGAAAGCTGGACATGAGGAAGGAAAGAGGAAAGAAATGTAGAAAGAAAGAAGATCCTGCACCGTTGTGATAAAACGACTCTTCGATGCCAATAAAGTTCATTGAACTGAGAGCGGAGCAGTTAGTTGGAAGCAGCTGTGGTCCTGCCCCCCCCCCCATCATGCTGACAGCCATGTTGCAGCTCGGGACTCAGAAGATGAAATATCAGCAGAGATACGTCTCCTTCTCCACATCCATCCTGCCTGCTTTCTTTGCTCCTCAACTCCTCCGGCGCCGTTCCATCAAGCCCACCTCCAGCCGGCGAGACGGGGACGTCCATCCATTACAGCTCGCACACCTCACAGACACACACACACACGCACGTGAACACACACTCCTGCTTCATTCATTCTGTAACGTTTCATATTAATACATGTCTGATTAGCTGTGGATTGTCGACAGTGTGCACCAGCAGAGGTGTTCTCAGCAGATTGGTGACGGTATGGACAAACACAGCAGGACACTGTGAGTTGCATTCATTTATATCCATATTTATTAGTTTTGAGAGGCTTTTGCGTTGTTACTTTCCTGAACCGTGGTGAGAAGGCCTCATATCTAATTAAGCAACATAGTGTATCCAGGATACTTAGGAAGTGGAGACCCGTCGTCCATCTTTATATACAGTCTGTGGCCTGGAAGCAGGAAGAAACCGCTCTCCTGCCTCCGTCCACTCACTGCCAGGCAGCTCTCAACCTCACACATGAGCGCGTTTCATCTGTGCACCAACAGAAATGGAAAAACAACGCGTCGAGGTTTTGCGTTCGGGTTAGAGACACACGGATCACAGTCATCAGGAGCACAGAGGAAACAGTCCTGCTGGTTGACATATGCAGGAATGTGAGGCTGGGGTGTTTGGGCCATTTACAAATATTGTGGGGTACATGTAGTGTGTTTTGGCTTTTTTAGGAAATCCAGCCTCCCCCCCAACAACCCACATGAAAGTACTTGACTGGAAAGACTGACAATCATACAAGTGTTAGAAATCAGTTTAGTGAGGCAGACAACAGAAGCTCGGTGTGACTCTGAATGATGCCAAAACAAATGTATCTGAGTTGCTGTGAAAATGGGCTCAAACTCAGCGGCCTCTTACACACACACACATTCACAGACTAAGTACACCGTAGAGACAAATCCCCGGTTGATCTTTCCCATGAACATGTCTCCCTGACTCAGGACTCTCCCCCTTCACCAGGCCCGAGCTCCGAGCCCCGGCTCCCTCCGGGACCACGGTGAAGAATTGCAACTATTTTTCTCTGCAACTAAACCTCAAACACAACAACAGCAAGTTAGTCATCGCGACCCGCCATAACATCTTGATTTGTGTTATAGCGTGGGAGCTGCGACACACACACACACACACACACACACACACACACACCAGCGTTTTGAGGGATCAACTCATCAGTTGTGCGTGAAAAAGACGGGGTTTGGACGCTCGCTGCATCTCTCCCCCGAAAAAATGATTTATGAGGACGAATCATTCACAGCACTCACTTCCTGCGAGTGAAACCTCCAGACGTCCTCCTCTGTTTTATACTGTCACGTCCCATCTACATGGCTGGCCGTGGAATTTAGTGCACGGCTGGATTAGTCTTGTCTGCACATGTGTTGCGCTGCGGGAAGTTCTGTACTGTTTGACCGTCGCTGTTCAGTTTGAACTGTTTTCTTTTCTCTTTTTTTACAAACAGACTCGCTTTGTGCTTTCTTTGTATTTCTTAATCATCTCTTTGGCAGTACGTTCAGCATTCGTACTGACAGAAATACAGTGTCCTCTAAGACTCCCGGCCTCCTAAATTGTACAAACCTTTGGCTCCGAGTTTGGCTTCATCAGTTGGCCTGACGACTTCCTTTCCGATGCCGCTGTGATATTTTACAACCTTCTGCTCAGACACTTGAAGATGCTGAAGCACTTGCAGGGCAGACAGGAGAGAGGCCGGTAATATTTCAGTGACTTCAGCCATCATCCCGACTGAAAGATCCACTTTAGCTTTTTTACTGCAAATTAACCGTTGGCCTCCAAGTAGCGACATGCTCGGGCGATATTTATTGATATGCAACAGCCCCTCAGCGCCTAATTGGCTGTTTTGGAGCTGACCCGACCTGCGATGGCTCCCTCAGCTGCCAGCTCTCCTCCCAAAATGGCCGCCCCCAAACCACAAGCCTTCGGTTGGCCCAGCACTTTTTACAGAGCCTGGCTGTAAATCCTTTTTCTTTTCCCCTCTCTCTCTCTCTTCGCCTCTAACGTCTTCATTACTGTCAGCGCACCATTGAGCGTAACAGAATACCATACTGACCAACATTTAGGTCATTTCCTCTTCTTAAGACCAGATATTGCGCCGCCGCAAAGGTAGCCGGGTTGCCAGATTGGAGCCCTGGGTTGCCAGATTGGGGACCCGGCTAATCTAATTAGAGAGTGAGGTAAAGAGGCCCGAGGGGCCCGCAGGAGTGGGGCTGTGGTGGAGCCAGGACTGGTTCCCCCTTTTGAAAAATATGCACCGCAAAATACAATGTGGTAACGTCTGCGTTAGGCCTAATTCTTCCGGAGGAGAGAGAGCCGGACTCTGTCCTGCAGACAGCCACATCCCTCGCTTCAGAGGGAGAGAGAAAGAGGCAGGAGGGGGGCAGAAAAGAAAGAGGGAGCAGAAGAAAGAGAGTCCGACGATGATTTATGTCCTGCTGTGCAGACGCAGAAATAAATCCAGCGACCTAGCGCAGAGGGGGAAGCAGGCCATAAAGCACGGGATCAATTCAGAACTGGTTCCCTTTTTCGAAAAACCCCAAATGAGCTCAAATCTCCTCCCATGTCAAAGCCAATCGCTTTGTTTTATGTCATCAAGGCCTTTTATGATAGCGTTCCCATTCTTAAGAGGGAGGCGTGGCCGTCTGTCTGTCGATGACATACGAGGTTCAGTCTCAGGAGTGAACTCTGATAATTAGGGTCTTCTGCGGTGAGCGTGGTGACGGCAGCGTGGGAGGCCTCTTTAAAAAAGCACAGCTAATTTGAGCCGTAGAAGTTATTGGGGTTATTGCTCCTCACTTTACCTCCAGCTCGCAGTGCTGCGTGGGACCCGCACGGTGTCTTAGATGTCTCACACGCGCACACACACACACACACATGCACGCACCTCCAGGTGGCCGAGAGCCGTGCGCATATTTCACACCCACTCTGCTACGATCAATTTCACCTCCTCGCATGCGTCCAGTTAAGTGTGCAACTTTAACAAGGGAGCCAGGGATCAGTTTCAAACTCCCCCACAAATCCCAGCTTCTTTCCATCTCTATTAAACGGACCTGATGTTGACCAGTAAAATGATCACTATGCTTGTGAGTGACCTCTTGAATCTGCTTCGGGGAGGGGGGGGGGACGACACTGAGGCAACATGTATTTGTTATGCCGAAGTATGAAGTGAACTTTTCAAGTGCTCGGTGGAAGGACGAAAAGAAAGAGAGAAATTAGAAAAGACGAACAAAACATTAAACTTAAACACAGACACAAAATGTACAAATCACAAAATAAAGTGTTAAACTAAAGAAAAGTCTTTGCGGGAGGCTGTTTTAAAGTTCAGGACTTGCTATGAATACAGTAGTCCTTCAAGGTCAAAACAAACATTTCTTATTTTTTATCATTATAAAAAGAAATGATTCAATAAAGAAATTAGCGAACGACATTTAGTGATTTTGTTCTGAATGAAGCAAAAACTGACATTGTTTCCAAACTATGTGGACACTTTAAAAAGTCATTAATCAATGATAATAATTTGGAAATGTTAGTATCTATTAAAGCACGGTTGATGAACATCCAGATATTTCTCTCAGGAGTTGGTGGAGACCAGAACAGAGCTGCGTGGACACGTAACAGTAATGTTCACGGTTTAAAATTGTCTCTTAAAAAAAGGTAAAACAAAGGAAAGAAAATGCAAATGTTGTTCCGTGGATGTGAACTGATTTCTGATAAAACTTCATCACATTTCATCTTTTCAGCTTGTTTCAACGAATGCAGCTTTGATAGAAATATATTTTTTTGTTACGTTGTTACTGCATCAAATTTATTTCCAAATCTCACTTTTATATAAATCTGTTGTGCTTTTAAAAACTGGGAAAGTCGCCTCAAAATGAAAGAAAGGGTAAATAAATCAGGGAAGGTCCAGGCTTCCTGTAGCCCTCGCTGAGCTCCACACACACACACACACACACACACACACACACACACACACACACACACACACACACACACGTAGAGTCTGTGAGGACGTTCTCTGTTACAGTGTTTTGGATATTAATGTACTTTTCATCTGAGTAAATCATTTCGTTATAATTTCGTCTCCCGAGGGAAACACATTTCTAGCAGGATAGAAGTTCTGGCAGGAGAGCCGCTCTTCCTCCCTCTGTCTTCCTCACACGTTGTGTGTCCACCTCGCCTTCTCTCCGTCGCTCTGACGTTGACTAATTGTGCTTTGTTGTGATTAAAGTCACCAGATGCTGCGGAGAAACCGGCCAAAACCCCCGAAAACTCACAGCTCTTTTTCTATCGCCGCCCTTTCTTGTGGAGAGCAGCAGGAATGTCGGCCATCTTCCCATCCGCCAGGACGCCACAACACACTCGCTTTTAAGAGTGTGTTTACAGTGAAGCGTTCCGCTGATGTGGGATAGATTTATTACTTATTTACTCTCCGGCTTGGCCCGGCCTTTTGTTGGTCCGAGTTCTGATCACTTTCGATGCCTCACGCCAGACCACGAAGTGATGGCGGCATGTAAACACAGCCAACACGAGCTGGAATCTAGGAAATGTGTGTGTTAGTGTTTGTGTGGGTGTGAGAACAAGACAGGAAATCTGTGTGTTTCTGCCCATGCAGACGTGTGTGTGTGTGTGTTAATTTGATCATGCATGTGTCCTCGTGTCCTCTTGTTTTTCATAATTGCGTGTCTTTTAACTCTGTGTGTGTTCCTACAAGTGTGTGTGTGTGTGTGTGTGTGTGTGTGTTCTGCCCCCCCCTGCATTGTGTAATTAGGTTGTAATCAGCGCCTTATAAAGGATCAATCAGGTGGAAGATAAACACGGCCTGCTTGTGTAACACACTTCATTTAGAGGGAAATGGAGCCGTGTGATCAGAACATCGTTACAGTATTTACACTAACGTCTGCACTTTAACACCACATCATTCTGCTTTTACACTCTCAAAGGATGCACATCTTTCTTCTTCTGTTAGCTAATTATAGCAAATCCCTCTCACCTTCAAGGTGACTCTGTCATTTTACAGATGCGCGAGGTGTTTGAATCAAAACGCAAATAATATCTACATTATGTATGCGCCTTTTCTTCCTCACAGGAGACAGTTTGACACGTCACAGTGAGGACGACACAGGTGTAAATAATAAAAAGTCATGACGTATTGTGCAGTCTGGCATCACACACCTGACCCAAATATACAGGAGAGTCTAGATATCCATTTATTTCAGTGAGACCTTCACCCAGGAGCCCCGGGGGCTGACTTCTTTAAAGTTTGAAGTTGCAAAATGTTACTTACGTGACCCAAACCATGATCTGTTAACCACCACATTACAAACGGGTGTCTGAGTGTCGGCTGTGAAAACAGGTCTATTGGAGGCAGGTCAGTTTAATGAAGGAGCCACTTCAACATTTAAAAACGGCGCCCACACCAGGCTCACTGGGGATCAGTCAAGACTTAACAAATAAAAAAAGTTTCATTTTCATTTAGTGGAACGACTGAAAAGCCGTCCAGAAAACAAATCTTTGTTCTGTCTTGTAAAATGAAATAAATGTGGGGGAATAACTGCATGTTGAAAAAGCATCAAAAAGCAAAAACGGTTTATAGTAAATGTGTTTGTAGCTTTAAAAAACCCCCAAAACATATAATTGTAACATTTGGTGTGCAACAGAGCCTCATTATAGCAAGATATCCACACTTTATTTAATAAGGATAATTCCTGTCATTTCTCTCGTTCATTATCAGGTCACAGTGACCGAAACTCTACAAATGGAAATGTAGATCACTTGAATGGAAACCTGCCTCTGATCCAAGCGGCAGTCGTCCCACGCCGGTTCCTGCTTCACCGACAGCATCCCCATTGTTTCCTGCTGAATGATGAACTGCACTAATGCAGCGGTCGGACTCCAGGTGTTGTCCTCTCCCTCTGCATCTTGATACTGGAAAACTTTTCCGTGTTGATATTTCTGTCTGTCACTCTCTCGCCTGTTCTCTGAGTCTAAACTATCGTATCTTCTCCTCACATGCTCGAGTAGAGACTTTATTTGACACCACAAACGTACAGATTACCCAATCACTTCTTATCTGTATGACAAAAATAAAGCAATTAAGCAATTATTCATTTTATTAAATAGTTTTTATAGTTTATGTAGAATAAGCATATAATTGTTATCGGACTATTTTCCAAAAATACAATTAAAATCATCATGGAGATGGATTAGCCTTTTTTTCATGGAAAATATAGCAAATGGCACTAATTTACACCCCCGATCGAGGCAGAAGATAACACACACAAAGACAAAATAGGTTCAAATCCATGTTGTTGCATTTCCTATTGGTCACCTGTAGAAATCATGGGTCACCTGTGTAGAGGACAGTCTGACAACCTTCTGCGATAAACTGATCGGAACAAACAACACATCACTGTTGCATGATGGAGAAGTCCTGCATCAGACTCACATGATATCACAGTCTGACTGCAGACCTTCTGTCCCCATTAAACGCTGCAGTTCCTATGGGGTCACGCTTGGTCTGAAACCTTCCAACAGGAAGTCCCACCTCCTCCTCCTCCTCCTTTTGTTTTAATGAAACCCCTGGGAGGTTCTGGAAAGCCCTGGAACTGAATGCAGTCCATCCCGTCCAAACCGCCGCCTCCTCTTCAGTCCCAGCGAGCTCGGACCAAACCCTGCGCGCTGCCCGGTTGCCACGGCAACCGCAAACAGGACGGGGACAGGGTCCTGCCGAAAGCGGGGCTATGGTTTCAACAGATGTCGAGACGCACAGGCAACAGAGACGCTCGGCTCTGGTCAATTTCTAGCGTGACTCTCCGTGGATCAGATCCACAGGCAACACATTTTAAACGTTAGCCGGGTCAGAGCTCCTTATGTGGGTTTCTTTTATGCAGCATGGGTCGTCATCTTTTAACAAGGCAAAACAGCTGGCCCAAGGTGTCACAACATAAAGTTCAGGAAATCAACACTACACTGTATAACAACCTATCTAACCCTGTCGTCACGACAGAAGGGGGGGTGGTTCCACCCATCCAGCATGCCTCTGTATCCTCCTATTGTCCGGCCATGCGTCATGTCCACACTGAGCGGGCGGCGACATGGGATTGTTCTGGACCCCATTCGGGGGGGTGTGGGGGGGTGCTCCACTTCCCAGCGTGAGAGGAGAGGGAGAACACAACGGGTCCCCGGAGGCGCGGCCGATGACCCCGCTGATGGCAAAATATGCAGAGGTCGCCAGATTCCTATTGGGCAAGAGCTAAATATGACTGACACCGAGCAGCAATAACCCTCGACTCCGGAGCTGCTGGGGAGACACGCTATTTTTTTGCAGGCAGATAAATGTCAAGCAAACATCTGAATTTCAAACAAGCCTTCAGCAGAAAACAATCTGGGATGTAAACTGAGGGGAGTGAGGAATTTCTGCTCAATCAGAGAAGTAGAACCAGGAAAAACAAACAGTCGGAGAAGTGGAGAACATTTTGTAGCTCTTCACAGCCATCTGTAGTTGTGTTGGGACTTCACATATTTATTAAAGTGCATCATACATCATTGCTGTCTGAGTCACCACGCTTCTTTTAATGATGTTTAGAGTGTCTGTCTTCTTTTCTTTCATCGTGTTGTATCAGACTGTAATGTTTTATTTCACTTAGTCAACCTGGTGGCCTCCGCACAGCTTTCAGCTCAATAAACGTAAAGTGCTTTGTCTCTGTGTTAAATAAAGAGTGAAATCATAAATAAAGAAATACTTGCTGTCAGATAAGGAATTCATTAAACCACTGGAATATCCTGTTAGAAGTACAGAGCAAAGCCAAGAACGCACTTACTACTACCTGGCATTTCTATGTGTCAGTTAGTTTCAGGTGATGTGATTATACTGCACACACATTAGTTGAGGAATGTGCAGCATGTAAACATGGTCTTAGAGCCAGATGCTGATATTGTACAGTGGTGTAAATAAACTACTGAACATCTTCCCTTGCATCTTGCATGAACTGAGACCATTTCACAAGTAGTTCACCTGACAAACTGATCTCCAAACCCTTTTAAAGGATTTATTAAAACCGAACCAATTAACTAACACAAGACTGGTTTTTGTAGTTTCTGAACAGCTGACATTCACCTGGGAAATATCTTTCCATTACTTTATCTTCTGTCACAAAAATCTGACCTGAAGTTTTGGTCCGTGAGTACCTTGTGTCATGATATGAGTTAACTACAGCGGTGATGAATAAACCACCAGGACATGTTTTAGTTTGATGTATTGAACATTAAATAATGATGAGTGGCACATCGCAGGTCGAGCATGTAAAACATCACTAGCTGCACTAACAGGTTTGCATATGAACACATTTGCACGTGAGCGTGCACACACACACACACACACACACACACAGTCCTCCAGTTCATCAGCTACCAGTAGAGGTCTCTCTCCTGCTGCACCTCCTGTGACCTCTGACCGGGTGGCTGCAGCACCTTCGGGTCCTGAGGTCACAGTGTGGAGAGCTGCAGCAGCTGATAAGGCAGAAAACTACAGGATTATACAGTAAACACCAGAGGAATACAGCAACAAGACCTGAGTAGGCAGAGGAACAGCGGCTAATATCACAGCTGAATCCATAACGACAGAAGATGAACGCAGTCAGATTCAGTTTCAGATTCAGTTAGCCAGAGATTTTTAAGCTGATGCTAAGGCTATAGAGAGAGAGAGAGAGAGAGAGAGAATATCAATTGATAACCAGATTTTAGTCTCATCAGGTCAGAAAAGACATCCTGCGTCAACATTTCTAGACCTAGAAGTCATAGATTGATTTGTGCCGCTGATCAAGATGTTGTAAAATTTGTCACTTTACATTGAGGTCTATTGAGGCCTCTGAAACAACATTTAGACCATCAGCAGAGTGAGTGTATAGCTGCATCAGCAGGGTGGCACATTTTATTTCCACAGTCGTTCATCACAACGCGCCTAAGAAGAGCATCACAGAGAAGGAGCTGACCACGATGTGACTAATCTGCCATGAGCTGCAGGACAAAATGAAAACACAAGGAAGGAAAGCAAAGGACCGCCCACCCATTAAAGAGGTACTGCACACATAAAGATGTTCTTTGGGCTGGAAACTAAATGACTAAACAATCAATGCTGGGGTTCATTTTGACACTTCTATCCAAATTCATAAAAAGAAATCAACATTTCATGGGTTGAAAATGGCTCTACAAGACTCCGACAGTGTCAATCAGTCCAATGACCCACACACTTCATAGACATGAGGCCGCGCCCCCTACAGGTGTAGTTCCCTCGCTCGTATTTTTACAATTTGCTGGGAGAGACGGTTTTAGGAGGATTTGAGGGTGTAGCTACACTTTAAATGACCAACTAACCTCACCTCATTAAACATGTCAAAGTTTTTAAATATTAGTATTAGTGCTCTAATTTTCTATATCTCAATCATTCAATCAAAATGTATTTACCTTTCAAACACATCAAATGCAATTCACTTAGGATGTTAAAACAGATTTAGAGACTAATGAAGCAATAATAATAAAATTAAATACTACACAAAATAAATATAGTAAAATTTTAATTTTTTTTTACAAAATAACCGAATAAAAAATAATAATCAGCTGTAAAATATTGATATCTGTTATATATCAGTTTTTTGCTGATTACCTTAAAGGACTACAGCCATGTTACACTTTACTCATTAAAGGCTGTCAGTCCTGCCTAAATCCTGCAGACAGGCTGAATACATTTTAACATTATATTGTTTTCAGCTGATATTCTGTGAAGGAACTTTAGCTTTGTTTTTATAATTGGAAACAAATAATCATTATTAGTGGAGTTGTAATACTTCATTTTCACAGAGGACAAATAATAAAAAGACTAAACAAAAACTGTGCAGAAGAGGACAAAAACCCGGGTGGTCCTACAGGGGATTTTTATTTGAGTATAAAAAACATTTCTTTATTTTATACACAAAACATTTCTTTATTTTATTTAATAGAAATGAATTAAAGTGCTGCTAATAGTAGTGGTAGTAGAAGTCTTAGCTGTGCTCACGTATGAACATCCACCAAATCAGAAAAAGGTGGTGTCTGATGATATTTGATCAAATGAAATGTGTTTTCAGTTATTCTGTCTGATTAGACATCTGGCGTGCTGGAGTCGGGTGTAGCCGTGCTGGAAATCCTGCGAGGGCCATGTGCTAATAGGAGTGATAAAGGTGTAGTTGGTCCTGCCCGAACAGGTGCAGCAAGGCCAACAGGAGAGTGAGGGAGGTGTCAATCAAGCGCAGTCACGCCCACGGAGGCTTTAATCAGACAGAAGTGAAAACACCTGAACGCTATATAGAGACGAAACCTTAGAGCTGATCTTGACAGAAGTTACAGTCTAGTAACCAACAAAACAGTGGTCTACTGAAAACCTCAACAACAAACAAGAAAGTTCCCCACCTGCCTCCACGGTCATCACGCCACAGCTCCTCCAGCTACACTGATCTGTCTTCAGCTAAACTTCCCAATTATGTTGCCATGAGAAACGTTCTCTCTGAACATCCAGAGTTAAACCTCAAGTTATCTGGCCAACCCCACATCCTGCTTCGTGGTACAGGCAAACTACAGGTAGCCTACAGGTGGATCTACCAGGATGTGAATATCTCTGAGACTTCCTGAATATTCTTTGAAGGCTGATGGAAACTGTCCGTCTTGGCTGCAGCTTTTTGTTGCCGCCTGATCCGAGACCTGCAGTTCACCTGGAATCACCTGTATTACCCGTCACATACTAACTCTCCTGCCCTTTCCAGCACTTTGTTCTGGCTGATGCTTCTCTGCCTCATCTCGTTTCTACATTCAGGGTTCATGCAGCTTTTTAAGAGTAAAATTCAAGCACAATTTCCAGACTCTTGAAGCCTTTATCATCACATCTAAATTGTCACTATAATATAATACTATATATTGTGTAGACGATGAAACACCAGATTAAAATTAATAATAATAATAATAATATTCAGATTCTAAGACAAACCTAACCTTGAAAACACAACGATTATAATTAAGCCTTTTCCAAACTTCCAAGGCTTTGTAAGAACCCTGTATATAAGTGTGCCTGGTTTAGACACTTGCTGCTGTTTCTCAGTGAATGAAGCACCACATTAGTGGAAAACGTTAACTCCAGACTCGATAGGGTTCTCAACCTGAGTCCCATGTGTGGTTGAGTTTAGGCAGCAAAAGCACTTTGGTCAAGGTAAAGAAAAGGTTAAATAAACTTCTTCTGAATTAAACCAGATCTCAATCTTTCCCGAACCTTAACCAAGAGCTGCCAGTGCCCAAACAAAACCATAAAAACCTTTGATAAAGCTGTAGTCATTCAGAGCAGATATTGTATTGCTGGATATTTTGTCGATTAACATTTTACTGATACATTCTGTGATCTTCTGTTAATTTCATTTCCTAGTTTAATGTGGGCAACACAACTGTACGTTTCTATTTAAATGGGTTTTGTTGTTAACGAACATGTTTTTCAGCAGAAATCAAACACTATCACAGTCACCCACCATGGAATAACTGTGTGACGATGCTTAGCAGAAATCAAACCGACAGCGCGGAGTCTGGATTAAGTGTTAATGAGATTCACCAGCCACCAACATATTGACTTAACATTAGTCAAAAAACAGGCCGGTCCCCCGTACAGCAACTCAACGGAAGAAATGCTCTGGGAATCATCCAGAAAGTCGCAGGAACCTAAAGAGAGAAGGAAGCCGTAAAATCATAAAAGGTTGACTTCACTCTTCTGAATGATTCGCCTTATTGGAACAGCATGTTGAAGCTGGACCATCACAGGGACGCTGGAGTGATGCAACATGGCCACAGCCAGTGGACTGAGCCTGCGACGTGAAGTGCTTTTGTGTTGTGGAGCAGGAAGCTGAGCGTGCAGGGTGGGTCCGGGTGGATGGTAGGTGGGCAGGCCATCCAATTGAACAAATAAAAATCACTAATGGCTTCGTTCACAAGTTGAGAAGTCTGGCGTCGTTCCCCACCTGGCACCCACTCGCTCGAAGATGGTGAGGAGTGTGAAGGGGGGAGGGGGGGTTTACAAATTTAGTCTGGGAGGAAACCGGCTTAGCACTGTGGCTGGCTGGAGCCGAGGGCTGCTTTTGGTTCTGGCGGTTGTGCCGGGTCCAGATCTAAATGGAGGGTTTAGTGCGGCGACCCCGGGCTGTTTGAGGTGTGGTCGGACTCGGAGCGAGGCCCCTGCACAGCATCACGCACGTCTACCCAGGCTCTAGTGCTTTCAAGCTGGAGGCGGAGGGGAACCATCGCACCAGGCGGCTCCAACCGCCCCCCATTATAGATGATGATCTCACCCCGGCTGTCCGCGGCCATTACAGACACAGAAAATGGCCACCTAAGAGCTGCACTGCTCACTCGATGTGTTAAACGACTTCATTAGAGCAGGAAATCAGACCGTGAAGACACCCATTTTTACAAAGACACCATCAGTGTCACATCAGAGCTGTTATACCTCTGAAATGTCAAAAAAATGAGCTTGTTTTTTGGCTTGATGTCCATGTTAGTTTGGAATTTATTAGATCATTCATAGATCACAGATGATCATAATCAAACAGTGTCATTTGCAGCTGGATAATCCTTTTATTTAGATCAAAACACAGAAAATGAAATAGTTTTGAACTGCAGCAATATTCGGAAATATTTTAAAATGTGATTAAAACAATAAAAAACGTTTTTTGTAGTGTTTGAAAGTACAAAACAATTTGAAGAAGACAAACTTTAACAAGTTATTTTTCAAAAAAATCAAATACTTGAGTCTCAAATAAATTGCAGAAAAGCAAATACACAACAGTTTTTTTCTTAGGCTTAAAGAAGCGAGTAAAAAACCTGCAGATGCATTCAAAGCTGTCAACATTTTGCCTTTATGCCTCCGTGCTGTCACTCCCTGAGAAAGCTGCTGTTCTCCTCATGTAATCGAGCTGTAAACGGAGACAACATTTACTGTCTCACCCCGTCGTCGTATATCACTGATGTTCCCGCAATCGTCCGTATGGACAATGTTCCTGACAACATGCCGTAAATCTGCGGCTGAAGCCTGAAAGGAAACGAGCAGTGACGACAGTTTCCTCGCCGCCCGCAGATGTTCAGCTCAACACTGTCACTATCCTCGGCTATAACTCGCAGGATCAAACCAGGGGAGCGCATCTTCTTTCTCTCAAGCTGATGTTCCAGGATAGTGTCTTTATGAAGGATCCCAGTTTTTAAAAAAAGTTTGTTTTAGTTTGTGTAAAGTAAAATTTACTTTTGCTTCTCTGCATCTAAAACTCTCAGTTAAAATGTGTTGAAAAGAAATGATTTCTATTTGAGTAAAAAGCAACTCTTTCCTCAAACACATCACCTATTGAAGGAAATGATCTTAACATGATGTCTGACTTGATGTTTCAAAAGATGTAAATATGATTATATTATAACTGCAGAAGGTCAGAAATCTCTCTTCTTCAAGGTTTTAGTTTATTTACCAGGATTACATGTGTTATTATGCCAGCCGTCTAATTTAGGAAATATCGGCTTTGCTGCTGTTGCATAAACCCATCAAGTGTATTCTTACTGTACTTGGCTACATTCTTTATATATCAAGAGAGCCTGACTGAGTGTGTTACACACTCTGAAATGTTTCCATATTAGCTGGAGGATACACACACACACACACACACACACACACACACACACAATAGATGAAAATGTCTAATAATGATTACACACACACTGGGTCTTTTTAAATGCTCATATTATAGTCTGAGCTTCTGCAGTAAAGCATAAAACACATCGGGGCCTGTTAAATTTAGGAAAGTGAGAGCAATGAAAACTAAACGGCTAAACGGATGAAACTTTATCATACGGTTTCATACACACTTTTATTTTCTCAGTTATAATTTTCATTAATGCTTCTATATATTCATCCAACTAAATCTTGTCACCAGTTCATGTTTTAACAAACGTTCTAGGAAACACTTTTTAATTTAACGCCCATTAAGCATTTATAAACAGCATATAACACACTTTCATGCAGTTCTAATATAAGGACATGTATGTATCAATAATTACAACGTTTCCTATGTAGACATCATTTATAACCCTAACTATCAGTTTACACTGCAGCCTCCACTTATGGGTGCCCACTGCTACATTAATACATATCTGCTCACATACGTTCTGCTGTGTGGAAACTATTTACTGAATGTTTATATTCTGCTTTTAAATGCAAACTAGTGGGATTTAAAGTAAAATGTTCCTGTTTTTCTTCTTGTTTTAGGAGCTTTAAATCACTGTGACACTTTAATGCCGAGGCTGTGAGTATAAAACAGAACTTTCTGTTGAAGGTTGCTTATTTTCCATCAAGTCCAAAGCATGCAGTAAACGACAGTGTTAACTCTGATCATCATGTGTGGAAAAAGGACTGAAGTGGTGGTTGTGTGGTTGCGTGTTTGTTTTGGTGACACAGGCACTGAGCTGTGTTTGCTGTAATCCTTCCTGCCTGTGTGACTGACAGCCACAGGTCTACCTTCACTTTCTGTCTACTGTGGAGAAAACACGCCGCCCTGCAGCTGCCTCAAGACCATCACAAACACACCGACACCCAGTTACACCTACTCACCGTCAAAACCTGCCCACCTCTTTTTTTTTTTAAATCTCCTCTTCATCTGACATGTTGTCACATAAAATGTTTAACTAATATGTGCTTATGAAGGCCAACACATTCATAGTATGGGGCAAATTCAGAAATATCATTTTTATGTCCAAATAAAAAGTTTCCAATTGAATTTTATTCTATTCAGACAGGAAAAAGCATCCGAAACATCCTTAACACCATCATGGGAAACTAAAACTCAGAAAGTTGACACACACAACAAGGACACACTAACATGAAAAACCCCAACTTAAATAAATAAAAATACAATTAAATTCATGGCTGTTATGTGAAACCTCAATCCTGTCTGACTGGGTGATACCTAATATTTTCACAATAAAAATCCAGGATTGGCCTGATGTATGACACACACACACAACACACACACACACACACACACTTATTCACGCAGTGGGAGATTTTGCCTCATATAACCCACAAAGGGCGAAGACTAGGATCAACTGAACCCCCCCCAATCCCCACCCCTGCCCCAACGCTACAGGCCATCACTGCTGAGAGCCCGGCAACAGGATTGGAAACACGTGTGAATTAATACCTGCTCAAGGCCCTGAGCAAATATATAAAATAACCTGCTAATAGCCTTAATTTGTAAGATAAACAGTAGAAGAGTTTGACACTCACTCACCTAAGGTGCCTTTTCCTCTGCTG
>JAVQJL010010974.1:0-22410 GCA_036024295.1 Nannoperca obscura | reverse complement strand
TCTTGACTCTATTTTCTATTCATTTCACAACGTATGGTGGTGAATAAGTGTGACTTTTCATGGAAAACACAAAATTGTTTGGGTGACCCCAAACTTTTGAACGGTAGTGTATATACAATGTTATATAAAAATCCAATCAGATAATTTAACATGAGCCATACAACCAAATGCTTGTTTTATAATACAGATATATGTAATTAGGCTGACTTTATATTTATATGGAATAACCATCCTGACATAATGCATAAAACAGCTCTTTCATATTTTACATATTATATCACATTTTATTGTCAGTTTTAAATTTATGCTCTTGACTTGCAGAACTTGCTCTATTTTCTTTATAATTTATTTACTGTTTATTGTTATGCACCAGTATACCAAGACAAACTCCTTGTATGTCTGCCTACGTGACTGTAAAGCTCAACTCTACGTTGTCAGACCTGGCTCAGCTTTTCTCCAGTCCACTCGGTACTCCATCAGCTTCTTCTGTACTTAAAGGAGCTGCTTTAAAGTACTAGACCCTTCTGGTGTATCAGCATGCTAACATGTTATGGTTTAGCCTGTTTGCATGCTACATTAGCATTATTCACATGGAAGGTATACTGTCATGAACTTAAAGGATGACATCTGACTTGCTGGTAGCGCTAGATGAAAAGTGAGGATCACCAGTGATTCACCCTCTGGGGACCATGACTGAAACCATAATTTGATTAGTTGATCCAACAAAACAATGCCTTCAAGTTTGATAATCAATGAGTTGTTTAAGTCATTTATCATTTATCAATCAAAACATCTGGTCCTGTTTCTCAAAGTATCACAGTTGGCTGCTTTTCCCTGGTTGACATTGAGTTTCTTTGGGTTTTGGACAGTTGGTTAGACAAAACAAGCAATTACAAGGTGTCACCTTGAGCACTGCAATGCTTTTTCACAATTTTCCTATTTTATAAACTAAACGATTGATAGTGAAAATAACAAAATGCATCTCTAATAAAAAATAATTGCTGGTAGAAGCCCTACATGTCTGCTAATTACAGTCACATGATGTTCTTACAAAACATTTATTAAAATTCAAGTAGCATTTTACATTTAGCAGGACATCAGAAAGTAAGGTAATTTCCTTATAAATTAAACTCATCAAAATGTCTGATTAGTCTTTGAATGAATCACAAATATTCACATATTCTTAACACTTGCATTTTTAACAGGGGTAACAGTTAACATGTATATATGTGCAAAAGTCGTCTCACTTGGTTTCACTGAGACAAAATGATCGATCAATCAATTTTTTCCAATGAAACGTCGTCTTTCAGTCAAAAATGTCCGTCTGACTTGTTTTGTTCTTTATAGCACTGATGTGACTTTTACTACTCTTGGTGATTTGAAAAAAGAAATTGGGTGTTTACATCAATTCACATTAGCAAACAAAACAAACAAAAAAAGATAATTATTTCTCCCCCATTAGGTTACGTAGATTTATTCCCGTATCTACCAGCTTCACAATAGTGTTCATGAGTATCTGGTGAAGTTGGTCTGAAATGTCCACAGCTGAAGTCTGCATGGCAGCTATTTTTAGAGCTGGCTGTGATAAGAATGAAAGCTGTTGTGAAATTTGTAAACATGAAAACTGTAAAATGCCAAACAGACAGAAAACACCCACACACACGTAACACACACATAATGTACACGAACGTCCTTCAGGAGTCCTCGGTGGTGACGTCCAGTTTCCTCTGAGGGACGTAAACAGTTTTGGTTGCTAGGTGTCCACTGGGGGTTGCCATGGCAGCCAATGGGGAGAGGGGGACCGGCGTGTGGAAAAAGCTGTGCTGGGGGAGCCCTGTCCCTTTGGGGGTTGTCATCAGAGGCTGGACAACAGAAAGTGTTCAGTTAGTCTTTCATCTTAAAAGGGGAGCTCAACCAAATGAAGAAATAATAAAATGCCGAAGGACAAATAAAAACCAGAAACTTTCTAGAAACAATGTCCTTGTTACTCAGGATAATACGCACACCTGACTGCAAACTGTTTTCATTGGAACTACTTTTCCCCAAAGAAATAGTCCATGTGAAAAAAACTCAACTCAGCACTTAAAACCAAAACTATGTGCAGGGGTTTGATTGGTTCACAGGCTAAATGTCCTTTGATTATGATGCATAAATTACCTAAATATATCATTATACAGGCTTGTACAACTTTTTAAATGTTAAATTCAAGCACTTTTAATATACTTAAACCAAAACTATCCAGGCTCTCAAAGCCTTCATCATCACATCTAAATAGTTACCATAAACCACGGGATCGTTCCATTTTAAATATAAAAAGATTTTGGTTTGAGTGATTGTGTTCGATGATGAAAAACCAGATTATATTTAAGATCAAGTATTTTTCAAGGAGTATATTCAAATTCAAGCATATTAACCCTGAAAACATAACGGTTAAAATTAATCAGTATCCACACTTTGTACAAACGCTGCAATCAAGTTAATGTTTAGTGTAAAGAAGTACTCCAGTCATTCAGTAGTGCACTTGCATTAAGTTGGGACATTGTTTTCACATGTTGAGTAGTTTTCCCTGTGAGCAGTAAACAGAGTAAATTCACAGAGTAAAATTCAGTGAAATCACTGTCTGAGTACCTGTTGTACAGTGATCAGGGCCATTGGTTGAGGGGACGCGGGCTGCTGCACCGGGGACATGGGTTTAATGAAGATCATGCCTCTCTGCTGCAGAGCCAGCGGGGCCGGCAGCGGGCTGGGCAGGCTGTTGCTGGTACCGTCTGGAGTGTGAGGGGCAGCGAAGGGGTTTCCTGGGCTGGAACTTGAGATCAGACCCAGGTTCTGCAGGGTGAAGTTGAGGATGGCAGGACTGGGGCTGTGGAGGCGGTGGGCCTGCTGGTTGGTGTGTGGCGAGGCGGAAGCAGCGGGTTTGTGAAGACGAAGGCTGGTGGGTGTAATCTCCTGGGCTGGTCTGGAGCCTGTTAATGACAAAATAAAACGGTTGCTTTCATTATTTATTTTCTTTATTACTTTGTGATTATTGTTGCGGTTATCATTATTTTCTACAGTACTGTTGTTTTTTAAATGTATTTTTCACTACAACCATTGTTTCCCCATCTCAAATCAACATTTAGAGACATATTTACCTGCAGTTGGTGTTTGGTAGATGTTGTAAGTGGGAGTTGAGGCCTTGTTGCTTTCTCTGCCTGAACACTGAACCTCTCTATAGCTGATGAGGGACTGCTGGGAGATCGGGATCAGGTACCCGGCTGGTACTAAAGTCTGGACGGGCAGAGAGATGAATGTCACACACGCTGCGATTGAAATGACTAACAGAAACAATGGTCTTTGGTCTCAAAAGTGTCTGAACTGAAGCATTGTCTTTACCTCGGCGTGGAGTTGTCCCGGCGTGAGGTGCACAGCTCTGACTGGCGTTAATCCCGCCTCGCTGTCGGAGTTCGCCGTCTTGTCTTCTCGGTCCAGGAAGGTCTCCAAGCTCTGCTCTAGTGTCTGATGGGCCGCTGCGCCGCCGGGGGTGTTGATAAACTCTGGGTCCAGGTGGAGGGCGCGCGGCGAGGGCCGGCTTGAGAGCTGACTTCCGCGCCGGGCCTTCAGGCGGGCCTGCAGAATTTCACACAGCTTTGGAGAGGTGTCCTACAGAGAGGGGGGTTATAAATACCAATATAACAAGCATTTTTAAAGTGAAACTGTATTTAACATCGGTTTCATTGATTTGAAAACCACATTCCCTGTGAAGTTTTTGTTGTAGAAGAATTTGCAAAAGACTAGTCATCTGCTTATCAGAAGACCTCCAAGAATAAAACCCAAACTGTTTAACGGAAGAACAGCTTCCCTTTAATCAGTCAGAATATTATATAAGAGTACCACGTAGATGTAAACGCTAACCTTAAAGTTGGGGTCGGTCCTCTTGGCTTTGGAGGGGCTGCTCTCTGTGGCTGAATCCGAACGCAGCCGTTTGAGCGCCATGGGGCTGACGTCTGACGCCCTGGAGGCTGGCTGGCTCTGAGGTGCATACTGGCCCGTTGGGCTCTGCCCGCTCTTTTCCTCAAAGGTCATAGAGCGCACGGCGAGGCTGGTTGGCTGCGGCCGGGCCAGAGGGTTCGGCCTGGGGGAGGAAGGGTGCAAATACACGGCGAAGGGCCCGCCCCCGCGCTGCTGAGGTAACAGGATGGGGATCAGGGATGGACAGTGTGCAGGGATGTATGCCAGCGGGGTGTGGGGGGTGAGGTGGACAGTAGTGTTGACTCCAGGCTCCTGGGTTGGAGTTAGTAACGGAGCCTGAGGAGGTTCCATTGAACCAGAGGAGGTCGGCTCGGGCCTCACAGCAGCATCTTTTGGATGTTCAGCTCCAGTCCTGGAACAGAAGCAGGACTCATTTAACACTCTAGTGATCTACAATGAACTTATAAAGTCTAAGAGTGTGAGCGGAACAGTTGAGTCTAAATGGAACCCAACTTACGCTGACTCCTGGTCAAGTTCAATCTTACAAATAGCAGCAAGTTGGGCCATTTTGTTTGGGAAGTCAGCGTTTGACGAATCCCCTGAAGACAAATGAGGAAAAGATTGGACATAAGTGTCATCACACCATTCACTAACACGCCACAATGGTATGCTTTTTCTCCACTCACCAGGGGAACTCTTGACAGGACTGCTGGGGGCGGAGTTGATCTTGCGGCGGTCGTCCTGAATGCTCTTGACCAGCTTTATGAGAGAGGGGTGCCGGGTGAAGCTGCGTTTAGATCCCGGAGATGAAAACAGGTTTTTGGCACAGTTGTCTACAGACATTGTAGCCTCCAGTACACTTTTCTTCTTGGGTTGGCATTTGGACGTGGAGCTCTCCAAATCTGGAACAAGACGTTAAGTCCATGAAACTAGGAGATAATGATTTAACATACTATCATCATTATATCATTATACAATAGTTTGTACAGAAGACATGAATATAAAGTTGATGTCTGTTCTAATTGTGGACCAAAACAGAACTTATAAAAGGTAAAAAGAAAAATTTTAAAAAAGAAGTCTAGTGATACCTTTGACTTGTGGGAATTCTTGAGGGCCAATCCACTCAAAGGCCGGTTTCCTCCCCCTCTGTTCTGTCACGTGGACTTTCTCAATGAGCTTCAGGCTCCGCAACACATTTGCGATATCATACAGCCGACGCACTTTGGCTGCAAACACATGAGCAAAGAGTGAGATTATCCACTGCCAATACAGACACACGGGACATATTCTGTATGTGTATATAGTATTTCTATTGACGGCATTAGATGTCTTCGCTTTTTCAAATCACACATGCGCAGTCATTTTAAATAAGTATGGGAAACATGGGGTGCAGTAATTTACTGAGCATGTATATGTTATAAATGACACTGACTTCAATCATGTTTTACTGGTAATTTTGTCATTGTCATTTAAGCAAGCAGAAGCCTTTTTGAACATGCTGGCACTGAAAGAAACAGCGTGCCTCCAAGATGAGATTTGAAATGGTTTGACTTGGACGCTGCCTAACACTGAGGAGCATACTGAATCTGCCATGGCTCTGAACTCACTCTTGAACTTGTTCTTGTCCTGATCTGCACCCTGGTCCTCTCCAATTAGGATCTTGGCGGCCACGTCCAGACTGACCACGCGAGGCTTAGACACCAGGAAGAGCATGACAAACTTCTGGCTCATCACCCTCAGAGATTTGTCCTTTCGGCTGTTAACAGAGGCTGGACAGGACAAACAGAACGTTTAAAAAAAAAATCTGATAACTGCACCACAAAATCTAGAAGTTACAATGATATACACAACAGTCCCTGCACTAAAATCTCTCTCCTATTAAGAATTTATGAGGTCCTGTTTGGTGGAATTTAGAACAATTAATTTTATGATGCATGAAGAGTTGATCCAAAAACATTGAGTGTATATTTAAATTTAAAAAGAAATAAGCCAGTTCGTTTCAAAAGGTCATTTTCATATTTGATGCCTTTGGAAATCTAGGAATAACAAAAAAAGTATAAAATACACAGGATAAAGATATGACATACCTGCTTTGAACTCGACTCCTGGCAGCTCCACAAAGAAGAGCTCCTTCTGTCCCTGCTCCCCGCCCTCCAGTTCCACCACCTCCTCGTTCTCCTTCTCATCCCCATCAAAGTCGAACTCCTTGTCCAGGAGACGCTGCCGGATTTGCTGCATCTGCTGGCCGTACCTGTGCTCCTCGCCCACCTGCTTCAAAATGGCCAGCGTCTCGACCAGCTTGGTGCGGCCGTGCCACGTGTAGCGGTTTTTGGCCGAGCGGCTCACCATGTGCAGGCTCTCCAACACGTTCATGATGTCGTAGATGCGCCGGCGTTCTACATCTGTGCAGACAGAAAGAAAGCACAAAAAACAAACTGTTAGTTAGTTACAAAGTTACTAAATTGTAGTGTACGCCTTGAAATTCAGCTAGAACCCTCTCCTAATTAAAAAAAACTAAACGCAACAAGTGATGGAACAACAACGATAGGCTGATTTTTATAAATTTGGTAAGAAATGTCAATATTAACACCAACATTGATGTGTTTCAGTACAGTCATACCATTTAGTTTACAGCTCAAAAAACACTTTTATGTGTGCAGTACCCATTTATCTTGTATAACAATAAGTAAAATAAACTGATCACAGTAAAGGAATTCAAAGTATTTATAGGAAAAATGCAATGGATATCCTAATGGATGGATATTGTATAGTTGATTTTGTTAAAAAGACAACAAAGAGTTGATTTAGAACACATACTGAGCTCAGTTGCCACATCGTCCAAACAGATGTTGTTGTTGAGGGCCGGGTTCGGGCTATCTGGGTAGCGTGCGAGGAATTTATGACAGAGCAAACCCAGACTCTTCTCTTTCCTGCTGATCATTTTCTCAGACTCTTCTCCATTTTCCGTGTCCTACGGGACGATAAGAAATAACAACAGGTGAGAAATGTATTCCCTCGACTTATCTAAAAGTGTCTATCATGTGTTAATGCTGGGATTTGTTTGTACCTGTGAACAGTCAACACCTTCCTTTCCGTTATTGTCCATACACAGCTCCTTCTCTCGGTTCCTGATGTCGGGGCTGGCCGCACTGATGAGCATTTTAAGGTTGGAAGTCGGTGTCCAGGGATCAACAGAACATGCTTCCCTTCCTTTTTTAGGTGTAGTGAGGGGCCCCATGGTTGTCTGATTCTCCACTGACACCGCACACTGACCAAATGATTTCTTTGGTGTATTAACCAGAACCTGGGGTTCTACAAAGCCATCATCCTAATCAGCAAAAGAAGAAAAAAGAGCATGTTTAAGATACAACTCCATCCATTCCTACTGAGGTATTTGGGGATTTATCACAAAAAACTATTTACATCTGACAAACATTTGGATTCCTTTGTACTTAATGACCTCTGAATGAGATTTCTGGGTCAGGTTTGGAGATTTATGTGCTGTAGCCTACTTAGTATTTTCCACCTTAACATAGGAATTTAATAAGGATTATATTAGCTAACATTAGATATGCACTGATAGTGTTTTATTATATTAATCTAAGGGATGTATGAAACTATTGTTACTATCTTTTAAAAAAACGGAGGCATAAAGAAATGAACTTATATTAGCTAAACGTGTTCCATCTAGTAAACTTCAAACATGCTCAAGTGGATTTTTTCCTACTTTATTATTATTATTATAATAGTTGATCCGCCGTATTAAGTAGCATAATTGACATAAACATGTGGTTTCAGCTAAATTAATAAATGTTGCTTATGAATTTCAGCATTAATGTTACGTAAAGATATTACAGCAAAATATTTTCCGCCTTACCGCTTTTTGAGAGCAACATTTGTCGGGAAAAAACATTTTTAAAACAGCGTGACAACATTTAGTTCAACAAAAGTACCGATGGTGAAATGAATTAATCCGTGCCTCTCCTTGTTGGTAAGATTGATCACAAAATCAGTTTAAATCTAATCAAAACACCAGATTTATATTGGCGGCAACTGACGTACGCTCCATCGAATCGCCGGGCCCAACGGACACAGCGGTGCCGCCCTTTTTGTCGGAAGTAGCCAATGGGAGCACGGCGCAAGGCAGCGTAGAGGAAGTGGAAAGAGTGTCCCGCGCAGGTAAACTGTTTTTGAAATCCTTGGCGCGGAACGTCTGTACTGTAAAACAGCGGCGGCTCGCTTTAAACTTTGATACGTTTGTGGCAATGTCTGAATCATCACTGTCAGGGGATCTCAGCGTTTATAAGGTGACTGGTTTAAAATTGTAAGATTCCTCCCCAAAGTTAGTTTGTTGTCACGTAGCGGGCAGTAAGCGCCCCGCCGATTTAGGGCTAAATTAACTTACAAAACAAAACATATTAAACCGGATAATCCAGATACTGCATACATCAACGGCTTTGTTTTAAAAGACACGGCAGCGACCCTAACCAACGTTACGTTACATGGCCAGCAAGTAAAGCAGTTTATAACGATGAGGCGCTAACGCAGCGACACACGAACCAACGCTTTAATTCCACGGAACATCTGGATCTAGTTTAGTTTGAAATAAAAGCACCCATACGCTAGCTAGATAAAATGCAGAGATAAGTGTAGACTTACCCAAATCTGCGAAACAAGCCTGCTCAGAGGCGTCCCATCTCCACGGTAATATGTTGTGGTTACCAGATACGTTATTTCCAAAATAATGTGGCTTTTAACAGTTCCCACGTTCAAAGTAAGGAAATAAATATTAAAAACTCAAAGTGAAACAGTACAAACATGTGTGAGACTCTGTTTTGTCCCCCCCCCCCACTTCTAGTTAGGCAGTGGCCCCTTGGTCAACTTTACTACAGTTGTGAAAAGTTTACCCAGTTGTGTGGGTGACCGCCAGCGTTTGGCTCGCCCAGTGTGAGCATGCGCGTTCACGTCAGCCCCAACACTGACCTCATTTCCTGCCGATGGGGAATAGGCGGGCCCAGATATCAGATACTGTACATGTCCTCCACCTGTAGTCTAGATTGACATCATGTGATGAATTAATTTAATGTGAAACGTTTTCTACAGTTGTTCTTTAGGGGCTGCTCATGTAAACTCTGGTGTGATGTTAATCTCACACAATAGGCTATCGGTACAATATTCCTGCATGGAGCAGGGCTGGACCTTGGCTAAAATTGGCCCCCACTGTCCAACCCCCACCACCACCACCTCCAGCCCTCCTCCAAATTCCCACTGAGGGTTCTCAATAGCCTGATCAGCACAAGCCGCTTATGCCGAGTGGAATCAAACTTCTCTGTGCAGCAAGTTAACAAACCATCACATGTTCCCACATTGTAAAACAGAACTTCTAACACATATTTCATCTGGCTTGTGATGGCTGAATTCAAATGTAAACTGTTCTCTGTAAGGGCAACATTTCTCATTATTCTCCTATATTTAGATATGCTTTGCTGTAATAACTTGTATGTAAACATTCCATCTTGTCACCTCTGTCTTTATGGACATTGGTATCTTGAAGACCGTCTGACCTGGCTTCTTATCCTCAGGCAGGAGGCCTAGCTTGAGACAGCGATGATGTGGGCTAGAGTTTGCTTGATATCTTTTCCTTTGTCTTCTATGTATTAGGTTCTAAATATGTGACAGCATCTGCTCTTCAGCGTCAGGCTCTCATTTGCTTCTTGGTATATGGTCTCTGTCCTTCAGCTGAAATAGGGTTAACTCTGTGGACTACTTTGACTGTGTGCTCCCACTTTATGGACTCCCACCCTGTATACCCTCTCCCTGTACTCCCACTTAGTGTACTCACTGTCTTTTCTTTATTTACTTTTATATTTGCTTTGCTTTATTCTTTGCATAACAAAATATTCAAAGACATCACTTATTTACTCACTCCTTCAAGGGCAATACAACATTTCCATCACATTCTGTACTTTCTATCATTGCTAAAAGCTGAGATAAACATTAATTGCTGATTTTTAATTTTCAGTTGATAGAGATTGAGTCCTTAAATGCACCCACCCTTCATTGCCATGTAACAAGCAACATTTAAGTACAGAGAACACAGCAGTCTACGTCACGGCAGCTTCATATAGAAACTCAAAGACTAACCAGCAGGGAGAACACTTCCTGGCTTCAAGTTAACTCAACTTTATTTTGGAATATGTATCATGAGAGCAGAAGAACACGGGCCCTCAGCAAGATAGGTCAACAACATAAGCTAATAGTTAATATTGTGTTTCAGTGGAACTCATTAAATTGCCCAAAAACAACTGGGCCCCTGGGCAGTTGCTCAATTACCCAGCTGGTAATCTACAGGGAAGGAGATTCATATACACTTTTGCGTGGTATTATATCTTTTGTCACACCTTCCCGCTGTGCTTGCAGAAATACGAAATATAAGACTATTTGTAATGCATTTGTTAAAAAAGAAAAAAGGATTAGCCTAAAGATGAAGGGAACATGATGAAGTTACCTTTTTTTAAGTCAGTTTATGTCTTTCAGACAGACTGAAACAGCCCTTGTTAGGAGGTGCCTGGAAACAAATCTCTGGCTCTACAGTTTAGAACAGATGTGCATCACGTTTACATGCACGGATGCACACTGTAACCAGATTATACAGTAAATAACTGCATTAATATACTTTCTTGTTTACAGCCTTTGCATGGTTTGCGGTGGTTTACGTGGTTTGATTATTAGGTAATTTCTGCAAAGATGTTTAGCTGCTTACATGAAACATTTTAGTAACAGCACAAAATAGGAAATGGAAAACGGAGGGGTGTTGATCAAAGCTGGAATACCAGGCAACTGCTCCAGAACCCCTGGGTCCCCAAATGTCATACCTTAACTGCATGTAACATCTAACAGCAAATTGTTGTGCTAATTTGCTGATTTTCTTTATTTATATATTTGCTATATTATAATCCCAGACAAGAAAGAAAAGCTTCAAATCCTCACACTGGAGAAGCTGGTATCAGCCCATGTATAGCATTTTTGCTTGAAACATTATTGAAACCATTAATTGATAAATTAAATTGTTTTCCACAATAATTGTCCACGACTGCACTGTTCCTGCAGTCATTTTTGTACATGTGCACACTAAAACGCTCAATCAAATTAAACCGTGCCTTCACATGGGGAAAGAAATTCAAAAAAATCTAATCAAATTAATTATTAGGTGATTGGACAAAAATCAAAGTAGCTTAATGGTCATGTTGAATTGTATAACAATAATAATAATAGTTTATAGAGCACTTTTTAAGCAAAAACAAACAGTGCTTTCAAAGATTATGAAATTCAAAACATAAGCAACATTAGGAAGAAGTAAATAATGAAACATATGCATATACATACACATATACACATCTAATATGTAGATATATAGTTAGGAAAAGCCATTGCGTAAAAGTAAGTTTTATTGGATTTGTTAGTGTTTTGATTGACACATCTCTGTTCCGGCCGCTACGTGGCGGTAGAGCCCTCCTTACCGGGAGTCGCCATGGAAACCGACGAGCGCCTTCAAGGATGTTGGGAGAGAACCGCGGCGCTTGAAGCACCCTGGAAGCACCCAGTGACGTAATGTTACGGATGTGAGAGAGAGCGAGTGGGACCCTGATGCTGCCTTAAGTTGCGCCTCGTAAATTTGATTAGTGCAGCAATTCAAAGGGTTTGGATTAAACAAATAGATCCAGTTTGTCTGCACAATATCAGAATATTCAATATCCTATATACATACCATTATGTTTAATAATATGCGTAAGGCATAAGAATGTGCTAGAAAATTGTATCAATATTATAGATAGAGGTTTGTATCTGTAAATGCTTTATTACTTTCCTGAAGAAAAGACAGGTCCAGCATGTATTTCCCTTATAGTTTAAAATGTGCAACAACTATTTGTGAAAACTTTCTAACAAAAATGATCACGAAAATGATCAAATAGATCATAATTGTAAGTGCTTTACTTGAAATGCAAGGAACTAAAACAGTCTGGTAAAATAAGTAGGCTAACTAGAAGCACTATCTTCAATGTAAAACGACAAGACTCACGTAAAAGCGCATTCGTAAAAAAGTTGTGTTAAAAGAGATTTAAAAGATCCCACAAATGATCCTGTGGTGCGAAATGTCCGACAGCGCTTGAATGCAGCAGCTGGCTGCTCCGCTATCAGCCGGAGAAACGGACAGCGCTACGCACGAGGCAAGCCAGGACCATCTCCACCGGGAAGGAAAGAAACAGATGAGCGCCAGGTGAGCATCCTTTCTTCTAACAGAAACTCGTCTCTACTGTTTATCTCTCCTCGTAGTTTATGTACTGCTCTTTAATTGATTACATTACAACAGTTTCCAGAAAGCGCAGCCAGTCTGCCAGGCAGCCGATGAGGGCTGGCAGACTGCTGTAGGGATGCTGCAGTAGCTCAAACCTTCGGCAAGGCAATTGATTCCACATTGTAACTCCTAAGTTAATGTTTGTCTGTAGTCTAATGTTGGCAGAATAGCCATGTTTACTGTAACTTACGAGACCTGCATAGCACAATGGCAAGTTTGTGACCAACAAAAAGTTAGCTGGTTGTGTTTAAATCCAGTGTGTTTCACGGTGTAACTGGAGAAAAGCTGGCGGCTTGGTTCTTGTCATTTATTTCCAAGAATTAACTATGTCCTATAGGTGCAATAGATACAACTGGTACATCAAAACATTTAAATACTTTGCAAGTCAGGTGAAATAATTGGTGTTGATGTCTGACAGCACAGCCTTTGGTTTAATCCTTCAATTGAACTCTGTTGTCTTTCTCAACACAAGCACTTGTTCACTGTCAGGATACCACAATTGACCTTTGAGGTGTGAGTGACACCAGCTTTTACTCATCGGCTTTCTCTTCGACATTTTTTTGCTGTTCTTCTATGCCTCCTGGAAAACAGACCTACTCATTTTGCTGCATAGAAACTGAAACCAGCACGCTGTTTTTTCTCCCCCTCCCAGTGGCAGACTGAATGGATCTTGGGCACTGGAGAGCATCACGATGATCCTCCTTTAAGATCAAATCTCCATGGCAGCTGTGATGCGCTTGGGAGAGAGAAACATCCTGGTTATCTCAGGTTCCCGTTCTCTGCCCTGATGCTCACTTCAGGCCCGCCCCTCAGGACCAAGAGCTGCAAAGAGGAACCAGCAAGAAAAGATATGACTGACACAAGGCGTGTGGCTGAGGTTGGATCCTCTCAGAGACTGGGTGTCGTCTTTTTAATGAAGCAAAGTTGATGGACACACAGTTTTCTTATTTTGGCACAGACATTCATGCACTACATCTGGGAGCCAAGCGGGAAGGGGACTTAAATACTTTTGAGCAGGTACTTCCCTCCATTCCCTAAGAGGTCTGTTGTAAAGGCTGGATATTTAGCTGTGAGGAGAGCCTGAGTACTCACTCACCTATGGGAAGATGGAGGCAGGAGCAGAGGCTAGTCCACAACAGCACCCGAGGAGGAAACCTGTGCTGCACTGCTTGGAGGACCAGAAAAGGGTGAGTTAATGACTGACCCTCCTTTTCTACCACATCGACCTGCCCGCTCTGTGTTGTGTGACGGCTTATGGCTGAGTGAGCGCTTTGTGGACAAGCAATCTTTGAATAAAGAGTTTGACAGAGTTGTTGACAGTTGAGTCTGAATAGGTTAATGCATGGGAGGTCAACAAGCAATGTTGCTAAATAACTTGATAAAAGGTAAAAAGGTAGACACAGACTTGAACGCCAGTGAAGAAAGAAATGTCTTCAGTGAAGACTCATTTTTAAGGTTTACATCTCCTGACCTCCAAAAGTCTTTGAAATTGTGCATTTGAAACCTAAGTTGTCAGCAAGAAAAGATCCAAAACAGCTTGTCTCATTGCTAAAAACTTTGTCAAGGAGGAGATAAAAATATTTGCACACATCATGGTACCACTTCATTGTGACCTAGTCTGACCTTCATTGGAAAACCAACTTAGGTGTCAAAGGAAGCCTAACTGGATTGATTCAAAGCCATAGAGTCAGTGAAAGCATTAAGGCGTCTGTGAAGTCTTTGTCGATGCTTTGTGGTTGTGTAGAATTACTTCAGCAGTCTGCCTTAAGATTGATGGCGTACTTGATACCGTGACTCATTTTCCCTGTTTCAGCTTCGCTCTGCATTTTCGTTGTTGTATGCAAACCTCATAGCTCTAGTTTGACTTCAAATGAAGGATTTCATGGTTGTCAGTTGAATAAAACTGACAGCTCCGTGGGCACATGAACCCCTTCAGCCCTTTCAGATATGTCAGTGTCTGAAAACCTGGCTTCTCTTCTTGCAGTAGTTCTGGATGAGCTTTTAAACATTTGGGTAGATACAAGGATCTTACTTGGCTCTGATGTGCAGTTGTGATAGACACCAGGCGACAACCCTGTACAGGCTAAACAGATGACTCGATTCAGAGCACATTAGTCTTCATTTTAACGTGGAGGCGGACTGAATTTCTTCTGCTCTCCTGCAGTGCACACTGATTCAGCTGACCTACAGCTTTCTTGCTACATTCAGTGCTCTGTTTACATCTAAGATAGCCAAACAGGAGGGACCCCCAAATCCTCTGGGTGGCTGATATAAGGTCCACTGCTCAGGGCAGCTAAAGATTGGACAGCTGTTGAGACTTACAAGGTCACAGCATGCATGTTGGAGTTTGGTCACTAATAAAAGTGCTTATTTTCCAAACGGTGTGAAGATTCGTTGGACTTTACTCCTTCTGCTGAAGGTTAGCAAGCCTCATTCAGACAGAATCAGGCGAATACGCCTTCACGGCGAAAAAACTCAACGCCTGATTCTGTCTGAATATGGCCATAATAAGGTTTATTCCCTTTTCTCCTTTCCTGTCCTCCCTACTCCCCCCTCCCCCGTAAATTATTGATTTGATCAGGTGTGTTAAGTTAGTCATTTGGGATTATGTAGAACATGAATATTAATTGATGTGACCAAAGTCCCAGCTGCTGTTTTCCAAATGTTCAGACTGCAGAGCTTCTCTCTGGATGCTGAGTGACACACTGAGCAGCGTTTCTGTTTAGTGTTTGGATTCAGCATGAAACTCAATTCAAACTATTTGTCTGCATTGTTGTTGCTACAGTAACCAACCCTGATACCATTCAAAAAGTGAGCTTTTGCCCTTTTCACGCCTGATGAGGTATCAGCAGCGGCATGTCTAGGTTTCATTAGAAGCCTCCTTTGCAGCTGCAGATGTGGCGGCATCATCAATCGGAGACCCAGACGAGGCCAGGCGCTCGCCACTCTCCAGGGAAGAGAGGTTGTGCCAGACTGAGCCAATACCCACCTTCCCTCTTAATGGACATCAGCCGACTTAAATAAATTGAAAGCACTGAGGTAGTAACGTGGACACACGGTCTCCCATTGTTGGAGAATTACTTGAGGCTTCCATGCAGCAAGGTTCAATGTCCCCCCGACAATTACCTAGGCTGCGTGAGTTCAAGATCTTATATGTGATACTCGCCCCAGAAGGAGGTAATTGGATTTTGTTCTCTTTGTAGATTTACTCTCTCACATGTCCCCAGCTCTATATATTAATGTTCAGTGAGTAGCAATCATGGACCTTCATGGGAAAGCAGAGAGCGTTGGAGGAGAATCAGGGATGTATTGTGTATTGTGGTGAATGAAGGCTCAGTGTTTGATAGAGCAGAACTACAGACTTTACTAGAATCAGAAACCTGTCTATTTGCAGTCAATTTGTATTCATTGAGCTAGGATTCTTTAACATTGGATCTTTAGCGTTATGAATTGTCCAACTGCAGACAAGAAAGGATTAAAGATGTACAGTATGTTATTGTTTTGTCTCTAATAGGCAGATGAGAATTGCATGGGACATTAGAAACCTCCAACACCCAACAAATAGTAGTGGGGAGTGGGGGCATTTTCCTGAGAAGTTATACTGAATGGAAATGACAGTTCATAATGAGTAATGCCGTTTTACAAAGTTGAGGAAGTGGTGAGTTCTAGATTCATGCCTTAATAGCACAAAATAATCTTCAACTACAAATCCAACTTAAACTAGACAATTCTTGCGTTCCATAATATCCCTCTTTTAAAACATTTGTTTGTCTTTCATGTTTGATTTTCTAAGAAAAAGAAAAGAAAAAGAAGGTGATTGCAGTACTTTAGGGCAGCTGACTATGAGGTCAGATAATGGAACTTTCTATCAGCATAAGCATGGATGTAAAATAAAGTCATTTGATTGCATAGAAATGTCATCAGATGATCCTTGGGCAGATGGTCAACTCCTTCCAACATTATAGTCAGGAAATAAGATGACAAGAATATAATGTCAGTCTGAAGAAAGGTACATATTCATCATTTCTGATTCATGTATTGTGCCTTCTCTGTATCACAGATTTGTGTGAGCCAGTGTGAAATTCTGTTGCAGAGATTTAAATGTCTTTGAACTCCAGGGCTAGACAGGCATGCTTAATTTATTGGCGTTCAGTCAAAGAAAAGGAGCTGTGAGCTGATCTTTGATTAACAATGTCTGTAACAACGGCATATTGGCCATTTGGCATATCCCTGCCTCCCATACTGCCTGTTTCTTGAAAGTGCTAATGAAACACTCACTTCTATGTTACTGATTTATATCTTGACCTAACAGTTGTTGTGAATACAGTACAGTTTTACAGTACTAATGTTGAACACACGGAGTGCTGACATAACCTTGTGTTTCTCTTTGTCATGTTTTTAAAGCTTCCTACTTGTTTGGTGAGAAAGCAACGCTCATAATATCTTTATTACATCTTTATTATCCACAGTACATAAATCAAGCTTCATTATGCTGAGAAAGTGCAAGGTCCTCTAACATGCAACCAAGAGAACACTGACAGAAAAGTGTGCAAGATTTCAGTACATATGTTTTTAAAATAAAGACCTTGACAGCTGATCTCAGCCCCTTCCAACAGCGTGTAATAGAGACGACAAAGGGCATTCACAAGGTGACAAAGAGCATTCTCTAATGGAATCCATTATTGATTCAGCCCATTAAGGATGAAAGGGATTTTGACACTAATTGCTCAATCAGAACCTTTGGAAATTATGTATTTTCACTTGTGGAGGAGTTTGATATGGTCGGGTGGGGTTCTGTAGGATAATGAGGTGTTTACAGTGGATGTGTGTGCCGCTGACTGCAGTCATTCTCTAGCAGCTTCATAATTAGCCAAGAGACACAGATGAGTGGAAACCCTACATGGCTTTGTTTGTTTCCTTCAGAAGATGGACTTAATCCTGATCCTCAGGATACAGTTCATCCTCAAAGCCTGGTTAGTGAGCTTCTTCCTATGGCTGCCAGCCTTGGAACAGTCCAATGAGACATGATGATGGAACAAAGCCTTGTCAATAGTTAAATTGGCAGAGTTTTGTTTGTTAAGCTTTAATTGTAGACTCATGCATGGCACGGACAAAATTGTCATTATTATGGTAGGAAAGCTATTACGTAAGGTCTGCAGACGAAATGGAAAGGATGAGCTGAAACCTTGATTCTTCTTTGTCAGATAATCACTTATCGCTCAGAGTGTTTATGTATCTATTTCAACATACCCCTCAGTTGTGTCAAATTATTAATGTGCTCGTAAAGATAATCAAGGCAACAGAAAAATAACTTGCTTTTTCTACACTGTTTGTGGACAGTGGACATTTAGACAGACATATGGGCAAGGTCACTGTGGCAGTACCCTCCCTGAGCTGCCAACCTGCTCATTAGTACTGCAACATCTGTGCTACCCACCACTCAGATTGCTGCACTCAGTGCCCTCTTTACATTATTCTCTTAAACAAGGCAACAAACAGCGAAGGGCCAATATACTGTGCACCTTTTCGACCAGTTGCTGGCACCTGAACAGACTTGAATATTGATTCATCTCTTTGCTTTCTGTTGGAAATTGATGCTGGGTTTGGACCTGCAAGTTGAGACATCCATTAGACTTGGTGATCACCGGCCCACATCATCTCTCCACTGTTATGCTGGCCTGTTGCCTGGAGATGGAAAGTGACTTGAGGGGTGACAATTTGTCATTGACGGGGTTTGATTGAGTGTGTGTGCCAGCCGCTTTGCACCGCTGGTATCTGAAACTAATTGAATGTAATATCAGAGAGATAGGATAGCGTGATGACAAATGAGCAGCCTTGTGTGATTATTTAAAATATGGTAGACATTATCCCCCTTAACAGTTTCTCCCTTCCAGCCAGCCTCTTACTGGATCACTCAGATAAGTGATTACTATCTTTAGTGGTCATAGTGGCGGACTCTCATTATCTTATGTAGCGCAGGGACTCTGTAGCTAAACCATTTCCTTTTATAGATTTTGAGTTAACCAATAAGGAACCAGAAAGAGCTGCTGATTCTTGGCAGGTTCTGGCACTTTGTGATAGTGAAAATCTTAATGTCGAATGCTGTTTTGCAAGTAGAGATGAGGGCTCTTTTAGGCTCTTTCAAGCTTTTCTTGCAAACCAGGCAGCTGCAGAGGAGAGACAGGGGATTTATTTTGGTGAAGGACTGTGTTTGCCCAGTCATGCAGCACTGACGAGTGCTGGGGCTCAGGGGTTTGGATTGGGGAAGGGGAGGGGGGTCAGAGGGTGGAGGTGGGACCAGGCATGTAGCTCTGAGGCTGGGGGTGGGGAAGATGCTACACTCAGGATGCTGCTTGGCCCTCCAGAGCCATCTGGCCCCTACGCCCTGAGGGAGGGTGAAGGACAGGTGGCAGGGGCTGGTGGGATGGTCTGGACTTGGGCTATGGGGCAGCACGATTGGCTAGCTGGGAACTCTAAAACACTGACTCCTCACATACCAAATGCCTGCTCAGCTTCGTGTCAGGAAGGACATTCTCGATGACCCTGGAAAGAAATCCTTCAGTCTGTATGTTAGGGTAATGTGGGGTCTTTTCAAACCAGTTACAGGATAATGAATGTATTGTTCATTCTCTGTTGGCTTGCCACATTCAATTTCCAATTCAAATTATAGAAATATGAATAGTTTGATAATGAGACATATTTTGCTACTTCAGACTACATAGTCTTTCCTTAAACCAAAATTGCCTAATCTTCTCTAAGTGAGAACTTGTAACACTGCACTAATATATGAAAATTGAACAAAATAAAATAAATGCTATAAGTGTTGTCTCATCTAATTTAATCTAGTAAAATAAAAGATGAAATAACCGATTAAAATGCAAGCATACACATAAAAGCTGCATATTCCTCCTCATTTTAATTGCGTGAATGTTTTTTAAAATTTAAGAAGGCATTTTTGCCCTAAGCCTCCATTAATTTTCTACCCTGCTGGGAAAAAGACTGTTGATAAACTTGTTCTGTTTCATTAGGCAGTATTGGCAACAGTACAGCTGAATTTGAACTGTACAAATCAACAACATATCCACATTTTAAGACGAATTCAATTTTTGTACAATATGTGACAGCTCAAGTCTCTAAGGCCGGAGAAATGGTGTTGTCAGTAACACCCACCAGGGTGTGTGATGGTCCGGCTGTCCTGACTCGCACAACGTTGTAATGCCTGTCCGGGGGTCAGTGGGCAGGATCTGGTTCAGTCTGGTTCAGGGGAAGTGCTTGGCTGATGAACAGGTGCTTCAGCTTGCTCCTGTGGCGATGGGATTTCCTCTGTGCTATGGCCATTGTATTCATATGCAAACACATAACACATGAGAACAAGACATTTTTTAAGAACCGTTTAAGAATCATTTCAGCAGGTGGCTGTGAATTGGGAGCAGTCTTTATAAATTAACAACTCTTTTCTCTTTGCTTTAATTTTCTGTGAAAAATGAAGTTATGATTTAAAGCTGAGAATTTGAGTTTGTCATATCTGGGGAGAGCTTATATTTTAAAGCTGTCTATCACTTTCACCCTTTCAATTGTTTTCCAAGAACAGTTGTTTTGATGGGTTCTTGCCAGTGGATATATTTTACAATATTAGATAATGCTTTTATTTTTCATTTCAAGCTCATAAAAAAATAAAATCCATGTGCAGCAACGGTTAGGATAGCTTTAGGCTCAGGTTGTATGTGACTGGAATAGATGGAAACAGGAAGGTATAAACAGCAAAGGGCCTCTGCGTCGTTTGTTGTTGCTGGGATGTGAACACATGCAACAGCACAGCGCCACCAGATCAGCTTGTATGATACTGGGATTGGGTTCTTATTTGCCTCATTGGCTAAGAGTCCACTTTGGCCTTTGTTCTAGAAAGACAGAGATCCTGTTATCTTGTGTCGGCACTTAGTGTGTGTGTGTGTGTGTGTTTTTGTTTGTGTGTAAAAGAGAGGGATTGACCAGTGTGGTTGTCCCAGTTTCTCCATGTGATGTTTCTCTGTCCTCTCATCTTCAACCTGGGAAATACAGTTGGAATTCAATTTTACACACCAGGAATTTTCCAAATGATAAGGAGGGATGAGGGTTAAAAGAGTTTTTTTTTTTGTAGCCCCAAGTGAGGATGTGGAGGTTCTTTACGTTCCTCTCTCACACACACACACACACACACACACACACACCACAGCTTCTTAACCTCAACCCTTCTTCCGTCATTGAGCCCGTAGTGTAAATTGGTCACTTTTAGAGAGGAATTCAAATAGTCAATATTGTAGCAGGAGGCTGCAGACAAAGGAGAGTGGAAGAGAGGGAAGGTGTACAGGCCTTTTCTATATCAGCCTCCTTTGTGACAAGAAATAGAGATTTCTGCCTTGTGTTGTTCAATGAAATATTGCTGGACGCTGTTTGCCTGCGGGGCTATGGGAAACACAATTGGCACTGTGACGATGAACAATGGTACTGAGGAAACATGGGGCCTGTTTTTCCAGAAGAAAAATTATATATTTTTCATTTAGCTGTTCAAATTTTCATTTAATTTCAAAATCTCTATATATATTGTCCACTTTTTTTTTTTACCTTGGAGAACGCAAGTGACAAAATGCACCAGACACAATGCAAAAAACCCCAGACTTATTTACCACAGGTGCACAGATAACAATATGTACTTACAAGGTAATTGGATGCGTCTTTATGAAATCCAAGCCCGTCCATTGTGGTACCTGTGCTGGTATGTAGCTTCCATGAGATAATTTGTGAGATCATTTATTTGCTGTCCTATGGAGGGATTACACCTCAACGTTTCTTTCATCTTTCTGAATAAATAATCCTGTTTTATTCATGGCTCTGATTTTCCACCAGTGTCTCTCAGCGTGTAATCCGCTGAATATGAAGTGATGAATCAGACAATGATGAGTACCTTCCCCCAGCCTCCATCCACCTTCCCAGACACCACTGTTGCTTTTCTCTGCATCTTAATGTACCCTCTAGTCAATATGCTGCACGAGAGTAAGGGTAGGGAGGTGACGCTTTCACAGCGTCAACACTATGACTTGCTTGTTTATGACTTGCTTGTTTCTGTACTGGAGGAATGATGCACCAAGTATCTACCAAGTATGTATGTATGTATCTTTCATTTGAAATGATCATATCACAGTTTGATGATTTGAGACATTTTAGCTGCTTCAGGTGTGTGGTTAAACAACCTAATATTCTCTCAATGAGAACACACCTGAATGAGTCACCTTTTGCAAATCATCCGCAGAATAGTGGCAAGTCAGCAGTGTGTTCTTTTTTGAAACACTTGTTATATAAACAACCCTTTGAAAACAACAATATATTAAAGTGTTACTACATCCTCAGATTCTGTTAGAACCAAATTACATTTTTTAAATATAAATTAATATACATTCCATGGCATAGACAGGTCCCAACTTGTTTTACTCTGTCAGCATTGGCCTTGCAGGGGCAGGGCTGATATAAAAAAAGTAGATTGAGTCACGTTGAGTCATTTCGAAAACCCATTAAATGCCAACTTTTATAAATTTGGTAAGAAATGTTAATATTAACAGCACTATTGTACAGTCACATTATTTAGTTTACAGCTCAAAAAACATGTTTATGTGTACAGTACCTCTTTAACTTGGCCTCTTTGGGGCAGCGGAAGTCGCGAACATAACATTGACATTTCATCACCTTTTAAGTTGATCTGGCAGACTTGTTCTGGCCAAATATTCTCTCTCTGTTAGCTCGGTTTTTGGTCTCTACCAACTCCTGAGGGAAATATCTGGCTCTTTATCCATTTTGTTCACCAGCTAGTTGCTGAAATATTGATTATAGCCGCTTTAACAATATTCAGAAATGATCAATGTGATGGCAGTTAGTGGAGACCAGGTTTCTCTGGACCAAGGTCTTGCTCAGTGTTATTCACTGGTGTGTTTACTGTCAGTTAATTTTATTTTTATTTATTTTTTGCTCAAAGTTCAACAACCAAACAGAATTTAAACAAAATTTCCTCATATATCATTCTCTGAGCAAAAGGGAGCAAAAGAAGACATTGTCTTATAATTTCTCTCCCTTAT
>JAVQJL010010966.1:0-37761 GCA_036024295.1 Nannoperca obscura | reverse complement strand
CACACACACACACACACACCTTACAGACACAAACACTGACACACACACCTGACAGACACAAACACACACACACACACACAAACCTTACAGACACAAACACACACACACACACACACCTTACAGACACAAACACACACACACACACACAAACCTTACAGACACAAACACACACACACCTTACAAACACAAACACACACACCTTACAGACACAAACACACACACACACACACACACACACACACACACCTTACAGACACAAACAGACACACCTTACAGACACAAACACACACACACACACACACACACACACAGAGCTCTGGGTTGGTCAAAACACGAACAGCTCGTTATCCAGGATAATGAATATATCAGTGTCCTCCTCACAGCGGAGACACAGTGTTTCTGATTGGCCAGGAGGACCACACAATGAAAACTAACGGACACCAGCAGTATGTCTCCATGGAGCAACGCCTCTGCTAACACATTCATTCATCACTGAGCTTCAACCGGGCACAAATGTTGTGATAATGAAAACATTATTTATGAATCACTCTCCCCTTCTCGCCTCTGAAAACACAAAGAGGAGTCTTTGTCTGTGAGGAACATTGCAGACTTGGTCTAACACCACATGCAGCTTTCTTTCTGTAGACAGTAGATGGGTTTGTGTTTATTTGATTGAACAATGATGGTGTGGGTGGACGGGCTCTAATACTAATATCACTTCCAGGGACACGAGTGTGATCACGACAAATCACATGAAATCTGATCTTTTCACTCTGGTTTGGGCCACTTTCATAATGTCCTAAATCCGATTCAGGTATGAGTTTTTGCAAAATGACCTCAATCTGAATAAGTTTTTAGGAACGTATGAGACTTTTACGTTACTTTAGGTGGATATTTGTCCCAATTCTGTGCTGGCGGGACTCAATCTGTGAATACTAACAATTCAATGTCTTTGTTAATAAAACATATTGGCTCTCTTTCTCCTCCTTGTTATCTTCTCCTCATGAATCCGCTGGCTTCCACTTCACACCAACTTATAAATGAAGCCATAAACGCTGACTTCAGTGGCCTCCATGTTTACATCCGTACTACAGCGTGCAGCGAGTGACGTGTTTGTCAGGACTGTGACCAGCTCTCACTGGAATCTGATATTGGCCAGATATTTGATATATAGATATATTGATATTTCAAATACAATGTAAACAGCCAAACAAAAACATCTGATCTGCGCAATAAATCTAAATTGAGCACGAAAGCTTGCAATGTACATAAAAAACAAAACATTCTCGATGTTAACAGTGTTCACTTGCTTTGCCTGATTAGACCTCTCCTCATGACCATGTGTACAGAGTATGTTTCCCTAAAACTCCAGCACTTTAAAACAAGTCTTCAGCCATGTTGGCAGCTCTGTGAGGCTGTACTCACTAAATGCTAACATCAGCATGCTAACATGCTCACAACAACAATGCTAACATGCTGATGTTAAACAGGTATAATATTTACCATGTTCACCATCTTAGCGTAACACGTAACCACTGTATTTCACCTGAATATGGTGCTAGGAGAAAAGATATTTGATCACCAAAGTTATTCAAATTCATCCTTAGGCGATTCATTCCAAATATTGTTGCGATATTTCACATTACAAACCACAAATGTCAAACTGGTGGTGGCGCTAGAGGAAACATCAGTCATTAGGATTCAGCAATATTTTTCCATCTATGTGACAACTAACACATCACTTATCAGTATTTGTTAGACAAAGGACACTTTTTGCACCAAACACTGAGGAAGAGCACTGATCCAGAAGACGTAATTGAACATTTCTGACATGAGCTCCTCGTTAAAACTGAGCGATGGTGACCAACGAAGAAGAGGCTGCACATAATGAATATATTAAAACCATATTTGACAGCAGCAATATTATTTTCTGTGCAGTGGAGCTTGTTGCAGAATGATGGGATCATTTATTACACAGCTTGTTAGTTGTTTCTATCCGGCATGCATGTAATCTGCATATATCTGGTATTAGTGTACACAGGAGCCACTGCTCACACACTCCCCTGTGCATTTGTCTTGTATCTGTCCTGCACGACGCAGTCTCATTACAATTCAAGAGAAAGGGGCAGGACACAGTTGTGTGAAGACGATGAGGTAGCAGCCTTTCTTGCTTTTTGCTAATTTCTGTCACTTTTTCAAAGAATATGCAACGGTAAGATGTTTTAAATAGTTGTAATAATATTGAAATAGTGTTGATGCTTTCTAGCCTATTAAAACTGAGTGCTGCTGTGCAGGAAATGTATTAAATCTATGAATTCCACATTGTGTAAAGAAAGTCGAGATGAGCACGGCATTATCTGCTCCATCACAATATTAGCTCCATTATCTAATGGGTTTGGATATGACTGCACCGCTACACTTACAGCAAGTCTGCCACAATGCTGTGTCATCAAATAGCTTCCACCATTACACTCTCACTTATTGGGCTGATTATCGAAATGGAAGAAGAAGACGGGAAGAAATGACAGAGAAAAGAGGCTGAAAAGTGATAAAGTCACTTATTAATCTCCATTATAAGAATGCAGACTCATTTTCCTGGTTATCACAACAGCAAGAGAGAAATACAGAGGTGGAGAGAGAAATGGACGGAGCGACAGAGTGATGACAAAAGAGAGGAAATGGAAGAGAAATGATTGTTGGCATACTTTTTCACAAGTAAGTTTCACAAGAGAACAAAGTTGTCCTATCATGGCAAATGTGTGTGTTTGTGTGTGTTTGTGTGTAGCCGCTGTAACTTATTCACCAGACAGGAAGTCGAAGTTTGATTTGTTTTGATAAAGTTAGCTTGTCGGATCCACCTGGTCCAGACTGATTCTCAGCAGCTTTTGCCACGACGTTCATGGTCCCCAGAGGACGGATTCTAATTACTGTGACATTTCATCTAGTGTCACCAAAAGGTCAAAGTTCAGACTTAACCTGTGAAATGTTTCAAGATCTAGACGAGTTGTTCCCAAACAAACAGGAAGGTCCGTGTACCTTTTGGGCATTTAAGTTTCAGGAATGAATTTTCACTTTTCTTTACCACGCACATGTTCGTGTTTCTCTAAAAAACAGGAAAATGCACATTTGTTTTCCTTTTCTGATGCCCACAAAAAACAAAAAAGTGAAATTCTAACGCGTTCTTTGTTTTTTAGTACCAGTTTCTGAGCTGAAAAACAAAAGACCAAAAGATACCCAGACCCAGGAGGAAGAAAAGAGATGGGAAAAGAATAAAACAGTACAATACATGTATTTGTACACTGTGCTGATGCTGTAAATGTAACAGAAGAATTTAATAACAGTGGAATGAATGTGTCAAACAAATCACTGTCTGTATTGTCTGTTCAATCACATCAGTGGCTAGATTGTATTGGAGACGACAATGGCGAGATGGTAAACCGCTTTAATCCGCTTTACTTAGCGTATAGCAGGAAATAAGGACGAGCTGCAGGGTGTTAGATTCACACACACACACACTCTCTTCACAGAGGAGATGTACGTAGGTGCGTTGGTGTATTGTCAAGACATAAGATTGAAGTTGACTGATCCTATTAGGTTTTGCAGTTGACACACCCGTGAACACACACACACACACACCTGAAAGAGCTTCACACACACACATACATATGCAAAAATAAACGGCACATTAACAAACTCTCTCTCCGTGTCACACACACGTCGCTGTGTGACTCAGCTGTGTCATATTCACAGTGGAGAGGGAACAGAGCGAGGGGTGCAGAACTAAAGAACGCCTGTCAGGTTTATTTCTGTCTCAGGCTGGCTCTTGCCTGGGCGATGGTGCAGCTGTGAACGGAGCTTCATGCTCTGATTTGCTGCTGTCCCACTTCCCCGTCCCCTCCCTCTGCTCTCCAGCACAACGGCAAAAAATAAAAATAAAACACAAAAAAACAACCCGGGAGTGCTGCAGCATTCAAATTCTTCCACCACCAAACTCCAAATAATGCAAACACCAAGCAGTGAGCATCCGCTAGTTGTCCTGCTTCCACCATTTGATGCCACTTGCAGGTGGGACCAAAAATAGAGAGCTTTGAAGAGATAAACAAGTTGTGTTTCCTAAAATGGCCACACAAAATAGTTTCAACAAAAAAAACCTCTTTGAAACCTAATGTCCCTGTCTCTTTTGTAGAATGTGCATAAAAACAAATGACATTACAAACCAATGATGCAACCAAAGGCACAAGATGTATACAGATGTTGCCTATTCACACAGATGAACTGAAAGAAGCTACTTTACCTCACATGTGCACCCGCTTCCTGGTTCACACTTTAATTTATTTTTAAAGATTATTTCCTGTGATACTTAAAGAGCCATTAGGAGGCTTAGACCTACATCAGCATGCCTGTACGAACCACTAAGGGTCTCTATTTCGGTAGTTTGAACCCAAATATGGCAGAAGATGAAACTTTGACCCTCACTGTGCAGAATGATGTGTGTGCACAGTTTGACACAATTCATCTGCTGAAGAGGGAAGTTTCTCTGTGCTCACTTTAAATCTATGTCGTGCCCCCGGTGCGTCTCATACAGGCGCTCTCGGGTACCTTTTGTTGCCGCAACCTAAAGGGTACCTGAGGGACGTGACAAAACGACCTGTGATGAGAACATGTTGGTCCTGACCGTTGACAACCACCAAACCGCTCTGCAGCCTCCATAAAGAAACCTCCTATGACATGTGGGGTGCTGCTTGCTGCTGTCAACCAAATCATTTTGCGGGAATTAAGTTTCCCTTATTGTGACTTCATCACAAGTGACTGAAGTATGTCATTAAATTCATTCCGAGATTAAATATAAAACCAAATCAATTCACACGTGTTCGCGTCTGAAAGTGGCTAAAGCTACTGATGGCAGCAGGGCCAAGTAATCAACAATGAACACAGTCCCTCGGTGGAGATGCATTATAACTGTCTCGTTCCCAGGCATTATTAAGTCGTGGCCACATCATATTTATTTTTCCCACAAATGTCATCAGACAGGACTGTAGTTGTTTACTTTCTGCCAAAGATATTTTGGTGGCATTTTATTAGACAGCCAACAGTAGAGAGATGACAGGAAGTGAAGGGAGAGAGATGGAGATCAACATGCAACAAAGGTCCGCAGCCAGGCGGGACTGGTTTCTCCCATGCTAATCTTATTTCAATGTTAAATGACCCTGATGATGAACTCAGTCTCTCACAATAAAGTTGTTCTTTATCCTACAAGTGCTTGTAAATACTGTATAATATATCAAGGCTGTGTGTGTGTGTGTGTGTGTGTGTATTTGCACTGTAGCTGTAACAGTGTGACAGTTTCCTCTGCCGATCCAGGCTGGAGAGCATCCAGACCAGGGGATGGTTGCTCTTTTCACCGGAGACGGATCAGAACACATTGTTCATCGCCACGGCTATGCAATGATGTCATCGTCGTCGTGGGCAGCCAGAGAAACGTTGTCTTCTCCCACTGACTCCAATCTGTCTTCTCACAGCGAGACTTGGACAGCACATTTGTGTGTGTGCGCGTGTGTGTGTTAACCTGAACCCTCCGTAGGCATGTGTATGTCCTTGCCAGTGCAAACAATATATATATTTTGTAAGGACGAAGTAGAGTTTTGGACATTTTTAGAAAGTGACCGTACTTCCTCAGCCAGTTAACCATGTAGCCGTGATGATTCAGGTGTGGGGTTACGTGTTAGGGAATGCATTATGTCTCTGAGGGCACTCACAAGTATAGAAGTGCAAATGTGTGTGAGTATGTGTGTGTCGCAGGCTGTGCGGTCGCAGTGTGTTTCTCACTCTGCCAGGACTGGCGCTTGGCTCGGCCGCAGGAACCAACCAGTAATGAGATCTCACTTCTGGCTCGCCTTCCTGCAGCGATGGCGTCAGCAGACACAAAAAAAGACATCCTCGAATTAGACACAAATATACCCATCATGCGACAGAAACACGCACGGCAAGAATACAGAAACTGTTACATGTGCGTAAATATGTTTGTGAGTGAAAAACCCTTTGGGATACTTGACCTCAGTAACAGTTTGTGTGCTGTAAAATCCTCTTCCTGCTGAAGTGAGGATGGGTAATTAGGGCTGCCACAGGGTTGGGCAGGAGTGAAGAAGTTGCATTAACTGTTTTACTTTGTTGGATTTGAATGGTGCAATAAATAAAGACTTTTATTGTCCTGCAGCAGTGAAACAGAAAAAATGACACCATCAATCCTGCGTGTTGCAATCAGCGCCGTCAGAAGTGATTCTTTTTCAGGACTCTACACGTACAGGTTCACACTGGGCTTCAGTTGCATTGTCACATTTAGGACTTTAATAAAATGATTTAAAAATGAAATTCCAAAGTCTGCAGAGAGAGATTGCTGCACGTTTGTGTCCGGCTCATAAACCCTCTCTCTAAACATTTAGTCATTAATGTCGAGCAAATCCAATTACATCGGATCAATCAATCTCTGAAAACGTCACTTCATGCAAACTCCAAAGAATGATTGATGAGACTTGCCACAACATTTCCTGGCTTGTTAGTTGTTACTGTAAACCAACAGATTATCATCTTCATCAGTCTGACCAGATGGACGCCTGGCTGTGTGAGATTTGTTGGAAACCTGGGTAAAAAAAAACACTTTTCATTGTAAAAAAAGATTTGAAACATTTTCCCGGAAAATATGTTCTCTGTAATTTGACTTGAAGTGTTTCACAATGATGTGATGGGTATTTGACATTTGGAGCATTCAGAGGGCACAGATGGAGAGGGGAGGAGTGGATTATGCTGGACCTGAGTGTGGCTCTTATGTCCAACTATACTGTACATGTTTGTCTATAGACGGGCACTTTGCAGCCTGTGCATGCAACTGATTATCAATTAAAGTATAGACAAGGAGACAAAACTCAGACAATTAAACATAAATTAAGTGCAATACATATAAAATGCTATGGATGCCACATCGATTGCAACAAAGATTATCAAGCATAAATAAATTAAATACCTTAAATAGCAAAAAACAGCAACAGAATAAAGCATCACCAAGGCAGATGCTGAGGAGGTGTTATTCTCTCCAGCTCCACAGTAAAAGTATTAGACATGATTTACGGAGCAGAGGGTGTGGTTTGTAGACGTCTGCATGATGTTAAATCTGAAGAAATACCACCAAGAAGTGGGAGAAAGAGATTCTCCTTCTGATGAAGAAACTCTACTTTTTGTGTTTGCACTGGAAACAAGGCAGTGGTTCCTTGTTCTGTCTATTTCCACAGACGAAGCGAGCTTGGGTCAACTCATAAGAGCAGTAGATGTGTAACCGTACCAGTTTCCACTAATAATTGGATTATTTTATTACGTTTTACCTCGGGAGCCTGTACACATTTGTGAAACACTGTATTTTAATGCAAATACATGTCTTTGTTTATTTTACTGAGAAGACTATTTATTTAATATCTCTCTTATAATGACTATTTCTTATAGTTTTGTCTGTTTTACTCCTAATTTCAGTGCCCATAAGCAATACTACACCGAACACTGAACCTGCTCCACGCTGCAGGTGCAGAAACACACGGAGTACACCACAAGTATGCCACTTTATTATTCCGCCGGTGACTCACGGTTCACATGCAATATAAAAAGCAAGTTTCGTCTGATTAAGTCGCGTCTAAATATTCGTGCCATTACACACCGCGCTCACACCTTTCTCATAGCTTTCAAGTGCCAGGCATGTCTATTTCTGAGCAAACCTGCCGTGCACAGTGGGCGGTGGGAGCGTGCACGTGAGGCAGCTGCTGGAATGAGGCCGGGAACCTGAAGCACACACACACACACACACACATACACACACAGTCAAACTCACATGCACTTACACACACATATGCCAGAAACCGGAGCTGCTGATGGCTCGGCCTCCGGTTGGTTATTTTAGTCCGCGGACACTCAGAAGAGACATTCAGCTTTGTCTGGCTGCACACAGGACTCAAACGTATTATTAAATCTCCCAAACAGCATCACACTCAACATTTACTAATTAATGATTATACTTTGCTTTATGGAGTAAATCAGTAACACCTGAGTGGGATATCTTTTCATTGTATTTCTGCGTATGACGGTGATGCAACAAGGTTCAACTAAATGTGACAATCAACAACTTATACACATACTTACACAAACCTTCTTCATGGAGTGTTGGCTCATCAAATAGATCAGATAGATTTTTGTCGTTTAATTCTGTTTCATGAACACTAAAGACTGCATACTGCTAATTAATCAATAATCACACAAGTCAATCTGTCACTCAGTCTGCAGTTTAACTTTAATACACTTTCCCCTGTGGTGATTATAAGTGTCAAAAGAAAGATTAAGTGTTTTACTTCCTGCTCGTTTTGTGTCCGGTGGCAGTAAAGTCCCACTTAGTTTCCCTTCATTTGAACTGATATTTATTCATTTACTTATTATATGTGACTATAAATGTGTTTCCTCGTTTTGTCACTTGATTCCAGTGAGACCACTAGATTAAATAGTCAAACATGAGATGTTTATATGTTCAGCTGAGATCTGGGATTTTACAACTTAATGCTGAAACTGAACTGTGTGTCTGGAAGATGAAAAGCGGATTTGTTCAATTTGCCATCTTGATTCAGGAAATGTGTTTTATTTCATTTTCTATTGTTTTTACTGGGAACAACAATTTTGTTTAGCGCACAAAGACATTTTTGGCATTTAAAATTAACCAGTTACTTTGAGGAACCCTGGGAGATGAGAAAAAACATTTATTAGGGTCAACTTCCTGTAGCATTTCTTTTGTTTTTTCTGGTATTCGGTGTACAAGTTATTTGACATTTTCACACTCGCATTATTCACAAATGTACACAGAGACTGAAATAGTTCCAGCTACACATGCACAGACATGCAGACAAGCACACACTCCACATGGTTTGTACGTGACCCACAATTTAGGAATTCACACACACACACCGGAGTGATCAAAGCAATGAAAACATCCCCATATATACACAATGAACTCACAGACACACTCGTGGCCCTCCATGTATAGCAGACCGACTCCGAGCAAAGGCCTGCTGGTGTTTCAGTGTACTTGTGTGTGAGGACAGAAACCTCAGAGCTAAAAACACTGGACACCTGTTCCCTGGATCCCAATGGGAGAAATTCCACTCTGTGTGTGTGTGTGTGTGTGTGTGTGTGTGTGTGTGTGTGTGTGCTTGGACCTGTGTGAGTAACAAGAATGTTGACACTGGACTTTTCTGTCTCACGTGGACATCACTTCCTTTACGACCCTTCCCTATTTAAAGGCGCCAGAGGGGCTTCATCAGGGGATTAAAGCCAAAGTCCTCTCACTCTTCACACCAGCAGCTCACCCACTGACCGACTGAAGGCTCCGGATGCTTCTGTGAAGATCCATCCCGGCTATAAAGGCTGAGAAGAACAGACTTTTGTCCGGATCATCGGAAAAGTTTATTTATCAAAAGTTTGATTTGAGTCAATCTGGAACCAAAAGAAGCTGAATATTTCTTCAGAGATAAAGGGGTTCAGATTTACGCCAAAAGAGTTTGTAAGACTTTGACAAATACAAAGCCTTAATGCATTGAGCTGACCTCTCATTTTTGGAAACTCTGCAACCCAAAGAGACACAGGAGAGCAAGGAATTCACTCCAGGATCTCGCAAAACACATCTTATTGGAATTTTCCAACAGCAGAGTAGTATTTCTCTAACATCAGGAAAGAAATATACCAATTTCTAGGAAACATCTCTTCTGGTATCCTGTCACCATGAGTAGCGGTGGGACCACCACAGTTTCACCTCAGGAGCCTCAGGCTTTCAAACGGGCGGTACGGAAGATAAAATGCGCTGCTATGGTGGCCAGCTTGACCAAGAACTGGCAGGGCTGGGCCAATGAACACACGGGCAAGCAGGACGCCTTCCCGAGCGGCTGGATGCCCTCGTCCCTTGAAGATGATGACAAAAAAGAGCGAGACCACGTTGTCAAACTTACCGTCACCCCGCACGTAATCGCGGCTGATGCCACTGACACCAGTGGGAGTAAGATCCGGACCTGTGCTGTGACCAAGACAGTCCAGCCGAAACGCAGCGAGTGCAGCAGTAGCGATGTGGTCAACGCCATCCGAGGCAGGATGGAGTCTGGTCCCACGGAGAGCAAGCCGTTCCTGGGCAACGAGTCGCCGACACGGCGGCGCCAGATGAGGGCACTACAGAGTGCAGGAGCGGGGGTCATCCAGGACAGGAAGCTGATGCTCCAGGAGAAGAAGCTCGGGTCCAGGAGCAGCAGTGTTGACACGGAGGACAGCGGGCTGGGAGAGGAGGCCGGGCTCAGCGACAACAGCGAAAGCAAAACTGAGCAGGGTGACATCCAGCTGCAGAAACACACCCACAGGCCCAAGGTAGGGGGCGTCATCACAGGGTATACATGGACGGAAAATAGTTTCAACATGATAATATTAAGTTAATCTAGATTTATAAATACACCCCTCAATATTTTAATTTGAACATTTTAACATCTGTGTCTAATGTGGCAGGTGTCACCTGCAGTGATGGACCCACAGATAAACGTCTCAGCTTTGTGGAGCTTTTTAGCCTCTTTTATCTTATTGTTTTGGTTTTAGAGCAGATTCAGGTTGGTTCGGTCTGAGCGCTCTTATCAACCTTCGATAAACCAAACGTACCTGCTCAAAACCAAATCAGCAGCTAGCTGGTGAACATAGAGAACATAAGAACATCAGGAGAGTGAATATAAATCTAACGTTTGTCACGTAGCCAGAAACACGACTCCAGATGAATATAATAATTCATAATAATAATAGTAATAGTAGTAATAGTAATAAATAGTTCTGTGGCTGCTAGATTCATAAAATAGATTTTAGTTGGTATAACACATTCACAGTTGCTGGAAAGTGGTATTGGGAACAACAAATATAATTGTTAGCTATCATTATAGCTAGCTGGCTTGAGCATGATACTCATATGTGGTTAATACTTTCCATTCCTTCGTTCACAGATTTATCAGCAAGTTCTGGTTATTTGTATCTAAAAATATGGCACTAATGGAATTAAGATTTTTGCATGTTTTGGTAGTATGACACATTTTTCTCAGCATCAAGCTAATACATCTTGTAGATTTAACTCAATCTCCATAAAGAATGTCTTTTCCAAATATCCAGATTACTACAAGAATACAGAGAGCGGAAAGCTGCAAGGAGGCACGCTCTGTAATTTCTCCTTCAAAAGTACAGAAAAACAACTTGAGGCCAAGTGAGCACACTTTAAAATCCCTGGCTGACATCCAAACATTGTATTTTGTGATAGAGGTCATGAGAAAATTGGTCCTTTGTGCATTTTGGTGACAGCCTAATAGAAGAGCTAATATGTGCAGAGTTACAAAAGTCAAACCTCTTATGATTGACCTTTACATTCTTTCCAAGTATGAGACAGTGGATTACACATCTCTGAATCAAACACACAGTGGAGGACAAACACCATAAATATTCCCACACAGTCACACAGCATGCATAAACAAGTCAAAGCAGAAGTCCCCTCGATGTCACCTGAAGAAATCCAAGTCCCTCATGGACACCTAACAGCAAAACAGTTGCATCACTCTAACACTTAAATCTCCTATAAAAGGTAAAGGAGCACCCTTGACGTGTTGAGGTCCAAGTTATAAAAACACAAGCTGGACCGTGTCGCAATGGAATATATGTAAATAAATCTAGTCGTGCTCTGCAACATGTTCTCCAACCTGACCTTCAGGTGGAACAGCCAGGGAGGGGAAAACAGGGTGAAAGGGGAGAGGCCAGGGAAGGACATGGAGAGAGAGAGAGGTAACATGAGAGACAGACACTCAGACAAGAATCATTCTGAGAAAAATAAGATATGAGAATATGAGTAAAGACATTTTAATTGAGCTATTTGGACCTGATAAATGTACTGTTGCATGCAGATACCTGAGAATTGTACAAAACTTAAATATATGTTACTTATCCACCACACTGTTTGATTGACAGCTGATCTCTGGCGAGTGCAGAGCTGAAACAGCAAACAACAAATGCTGAGAAACAAAGATGGAGGCAAAATACAAAATAAGAAAAAAAGAGCATCCGTAGCATTATCGCTTTAAGGGTTTAGAGTTTCATGGAAGTTCCCTCTGTGACAAGTCTTCACTTTTCATAGAGCAAATACCAAAGAGATATGGTGACACTGATCTGAAGGCCTGGCAAGCTGAGGAAAATACCGAGGGAGGATGAAGGAGGGAGAGGGGAAGGGGGGAGGAGAAGGAGGTTGGGACAATTTTAATGAATGAGGGCATGGAAACAAAAGAGAGGAGAGGATGAAAGGAGAACAAAAACAGAATGAGATAGGAAGGACAAAGGAGAGGTGACAAGACGCAGAGGAGGAGGTTAAAATGACTTAGTAACAAAATAAAGTCAAACCAAAAACTGAAGCACAATCACAAAACCCCCAAACCCCATGTTTAGGTTTTAGAACCACTTTACTGGATGCTCAAAGTTGTAAAATATATAAAAATATAGTTTGTTCATGCTGGTTAATATGAACATACATACAGTGTTTCCATTAGTGTCTGGGTGCAAAGCAAAGGCCAAGATGGGGATCAATTACACCAAGTGGAGGGGAGTTTATTTAAAGATCAGCGGTCATTAATCAACATGAATATATAGGCAGAGGGGTCAATGCAGATTGTTCAGCAGATCTGACAAAAATAACAGCAAAGAGCAACAACTTCTTGAAGACAGGAAACAGCAGGAGTTATGGGAAATGTGGTCCTAATGTTTATAAAAAGCTCCTCCAGAGCCACAATATACTCCTGCTTTCACAGGATAAGTAGTTCTCACCATGACTAGTAAACGGAAACCATTGAGGCGCTAATTTGCATCAGGTGTATCGCTTTGCTCATTTGTTTGTAGGAAAAATCTGATGTTAACTTGCCCCCCCCCCACCCCATCGATTGTCTCCAGATTAAGATTGCCACTACAAATGACATCAAAAGCCGCTGGCAGCAGTGGTCCAAGCAGCACATCGAGGGCCAGAAGCTGAACCCCTTCAGCGAGGAGTTTGACCATGAGTACGCCATGGCCCAGCGCCTCCACAGGGGCGACTCCGGCTACGGGCGACCCAAAGATGGCTCCAAGACGGCAGAGAGGGGCGACAGGGCCCAGAAACACATCCACAGGGAGATGGAGGAGATGGTGTGGATTATCAGAGACATGGGCTTTAAGGACAAAGAGGGCAGGACCGTCATTAGCTTCGGACGGCTCTTCGACCGCTACGTGAAGATCTCAGATAAAGTGGTGGGCATCCTGCTGCGCTGCCGCAAACACAAGATGCTAGATTTTGAAGGCGAGATGCTGTGGAAAGGACAGGACGATAATGTCATCATTACACTAAGGGACTAAGGACAGACGTGATGTCTTACAAACATTCACACACATGCAAATGCACCTACAAGCTTCACACAACAGAAAATAATGCTACAGAAAAGATCCATGCTAACCACAATGTTACATCATGTACACCAAGAAATGAAGGGATATTTGGACGAGACGGAAATATGATACAGTATAACTGTAATGTAATTTAAATACAAATACTAACAATACAAACACCTACTCAGGGAGATATACACTGGGAGGAAATTATACATTTTCCCATGGAAATGGAAACAAAATCTCAAAAACTAGTCAGATTTATATGTGGAGGCTACACACACACACACACACACACACACACACAACACACACCAGACTCATTAGTTCCTCTCATATCCTTGACAGGTCATCCGGTGAAGGAAAGCTATCTTTAGCATGCTAACCATGCTCACCTTGCTAACTATGCTACACACCAGAAGCCTTGAGAATCCACCACAGTGCCAGTCTTGCTCGATGATTTACTCAGGTTGTGACGACCGACTCATATAATAAAATCAAAGTAGCTGACAAAGTCTCCGTTTTGTCCTCTTGAGCAAAGTATGTTGAAAACAAGTAAAGGGTATCATGAAGTAAGCCTAATAAAGAATAATGGATTTTTTGGTGTTAATTATTGGAAACAGGACAATTACACAGCGACGTGACCAAAGTTATTTTTGAACGACCTTAGCAGAACTTAAAGTAAATGACTTTTGAGCTAAAATCTACATTAAGTCAAGAACAACAGGGACGGAAAATGAATGAAAGCTTTAGATTTTCTTTTTAGCATTGTTTTTATTTTGTGCATTTTCTATGAGATTTAAATGTACGATTACCAAATTTTTTAAATTTAACCTTTTGCTCCAATACTTTTGGAGACAAGTGGATATCTGTGCATGGTTCACATGGCTTTTGGCTCTTGATTGAAACAGAAATGCTTTGTAGAGTTATGTGATGAAGACCTACACATTGCTTTTTTTCAAATAAAGCTGTAATAACAAGATGCTTGAGCTCAGTGATGGAGACTTCACTTGTAATTTATGTTTCAAAAACTCTTTATATGTGTGATGGTTTTGTCGTAAATGATTGTATTGTGAAATGTGTTTTACCTCATTTGAACATTTAGGACGTTTACTGTGCAAGTGTGTTAAATGAAACTTAGAGGTGTTCACAAAGTTGGACATTTTCTTCTTTCAAAGTGAAAGCCCATTGGTCTTCTTACAGAAGTGTAGTGTACAAACTGTGTATCATGCACAGACTGAGATGATTGTAAATAAACGTGTCATTAGAACACCCATTTAGCACTGAGACTGTGAAACTTTGTCATTTTTGCTGTGGTCGGTGTGAACATAGGCTACATGGAAGTCAATAAAGACAGAAATTGAAATGTTCATTTGGTCAGGACCAAGTTCTACTCTGCGTCACGTTCACACTGACTTATTACAAACAAACCAATACGTCATGGACTGGCACATGACCCACTCACTGAGCAGTGTTGGTCATCCTGCATCGTAATGATTTCCAAATGATCTTGTATGATGGAGAGATTTCTTATACAGATCTCTGCCTGAACAGGTTCCATCAGCAGATTAAATAGTAGTTTAGTCTTTGAATTAATGCTTAAATCACACATCTACTACCACAGAATCCAGTGGTTAGTCTGCTTTACTTTCACACCATAAACAAAGCACATCAGAGACATTTTAAACTGGTCTTGATGCAGCTGTTAAGAGTTAAACTGACAGCTTTCACACCAGCCTACTACACAATCCCTTGCACTCAGTCCAACACTAGTCAAGTAAGGTTATTTATAGTTGTGGTTTTAAGTTCACTTTAGTTTCTTGGGAGCCTCCCCTGTGTCCTCATTTACTGATGTCACTGTTGCAATGAATTATGGGCTATTCACCCTGAAAAGTCTACAGAGTTGCAGACTTGCTAAAAAAATCCTTGGGGAAGTCTCCAGAAGTTCATGCCAGAGCCCTTAAGCACTTGCTAATACTGCAGTGAGACAGTCTTAAGCCCTGGTGGACTCTGCGGCTGTCTGTCCACACACTGTTAGCAAATCGAAGAGCTTTTTACACTTTTCCTCCTCACCCTCCACAGTAACTACATCGACCTCTTCTACCGACCTGCGCTGATACAACCTAAAGTGTGCATCCTTAAGGACTTTAATTTAGCTTATGGACCTATTTCCACCTTAGCAGTAGCACTAACACCAGAAAATCATGTGAATGTGTTAAAATAAATGAAAGCTGCAGTAGCGTGCACCTGTCGTGCTACAAAGAGTCTGAAGAGTGCACAAAGTGTGAGTTCAACACCTGCAATAATAATATTTTGGCCTCCACAAATTGTTAAAATGGGCTATAAAATAGAAAGTGGAGGAAATAAGAGGTCAAAGAAGAGCGGCAGAGGAGAACGTGGATAAGAAGAGGTAGTAATTGGTGGTAAAGAGCATTAACACACAGGGATGATGGCAGAAGACATTTCAGAACACCTGATAGTGTCACGCTACAATACAGCAGTACAGCAGGGGGCGCTACAGTCTGTCGAGGCAGAGGAGCGTCAGCGTCGAAGCACAACTCTTTCCTGTTTGAGGTGAACATGCTGCTGTTTGGATTTGTAGTTTCCTCGTGAAGAAAATGATTTATGTCTCACTTTACGTTTGCAGCATCTGAGGGCCTCCTGCTGCTCCATCCAAATGTGCTGCGGGATTTTGTCTTTCTCTCTTCGTGCATGCAAGTCACGCTAGCACTTGCACGTGTGTGTGATTGTGTGTCTTCTCTGTCTGTCAGTCTGCGCATGTGCATGCAAGTCATGTCTTTGCCTGTGTGTGTGTTTGTGTGTGTGTGACTGTGCCTGCCTAGTGTGACCTGCCTTGCTGTCACGCAATTGCTTTGTGTATGTGTGTATGTGTGTGTGAGAGAGAGAGAGAGAGAGAGAGAGAGAGAGAGAGAGAGAGAGACAGAGAGAGAGGGAGGGAGAGAGAGAGAGAGAGAGAGAGAGAGAGAGAGAGAGAGAGAGAGAGAGAAAGAGACCTTAATACAAGCTGATCAGTTTGGTCACCAGGGAGTCTGGACGTCTGCCGGAGAGAGAGAGAGAGAGGGAGGGAGAACTAGTGAGTGATGGGGGGAGAAAGATTAAAAGAGTGCAAGACAGACAGAGAAAGAGGTAGAAAGGAAGTAAAAAGAAAAGCGAGCGACGTCAAGACGTATTCCATCTAGACAGACAGGCTAAAGCTCCATACTTGGTCGTCCTTAGCCGCAGACTGTCAAACAAAATGAATCCCTCCTCTCCTCTGCTCCTCTCTTCCTCCATCTTTATTATTATTGTGTTTTTCCTTCTCCTCCCTGGTCTCTTTTCTCCTCCCTTCCCTTCTCATCGGCTCCCACAAGAGGATTTTTTTGGGGGGGGGGGGTTATTAGGGTTCAGGAAAGTTTTCGGGAAATGTAGCCGCTGCTCATCTTACCTGTTCATGCTTTTAACTGCACGTCTGACGACCCACGTGACACCAACGGCAACGACGGAAGGTTTTACAAAGTGATACCAGCAGGACATTGCTCATATCACTCAGTTCATGTGACCAAACAGCTGATGGTTTGTTTAATTGCAGCACAAATGATTAAATCCTGTGACGCTGGCACATCATCACACAGGAGCTGCAGTCTCTCACATAATATGTCCACACACAAATTAAACAAACATTAAAACACCTGATGATGGAGTTAAACTATTTTATTGACAGCTGGAATAGAATAACAATACACCAAATTGTGCATTTACTCAACAATATAACAGTTTGCCAAAGAATCTGCAAATATACTTGTGTTTTAAAATGACAGTGCGGTGAATAAAACTAAAGTTACACCACTTTGTCACTCTTCTGATAACATTCAGGTCCTCAAGGCAGTAATACATGAGCAACAAACGGAAAGCAATGCAGATGGGCATTTGCTGCTAAATGCTTTGCTAACATTAGTTTATGCTAACATTCATCGACGCTGATCTACAGATGGGATGCAAAGTATTGGAAACTTTTAAAAATTACAATATACTTGGAATTGTTAGTGGAAGTATGAAATCCTTAAATGGCGAGGCGATTCTTAAAATGTGGCGTTTAAACTGTGATGATGTCCCTTCACGCTGCTGAGCTGCCATCAAGTAACAAGTCATTTGCTCCAATGAAGCTGCTCAGTGGCTGACAGCAGAATACTGAAGGGATGGAGCAGCTCTAATTTAAATATGTTTAACAAAAGGAAGAATACACACGCTTAGAAAACCTTCCCTGGTTGAATTCTTATCGCTGGGGATTTTCCATCAGCATTGCTTCCAACAGTTGCCCAACTCACATGTTCCCGACAGCATGAAAGGCCTGTAAAACTCACCACGTCTCATCTAGTATCCCAAAACCAACACGTCACCTTCTTATACAGTATTTTAGGAATTTTAGTGAAAATATCGTGCTTGAAAATGTCTAAAATGTCCTGAAATGATGATTTAGAGATGATAAGTTAAGGCTGTGGATTCTATAGATAAAAAGATTTTGTGTTGTCAACCATTACTGGAGAAATAAAAGGATTTGTTTAGATTTGTAATGAGTTGACACCAGTGTATGACTATTAACTCATAGAGAGGGAATTTAATCAGGAAGTTAGGAAACTCCAGGGTGCTTTGATTCACACTGGGGTCGCCCAACCTAAAAATGTATTCACTGGTGGGACGGGAATGTGGGACGCTTTGAATGAGAGGATCTACCAGATGGCAGGTGCGAGAACACTTTCATGAGGGTTGGTTTGGGAACAGCCTCTAAGGGAAATGTTGGGGAACCGCTGCCTCTGCCTGCAGACTGAAGGAGATGTGTTGCTTTTGGGATCCGCCAGCAGCAGAGGAGCCGCATCTAGTCTTTCATCCTCCCACTCGTCCACCTCTTCCACTGGAGAGAACATGATATGATATGTGTCTAGAAATGTACACACTGTCAGTCTAAAAGAAAGGACACAGATAGTGCTTTCTTTCTTTCAGTAAAACCTGTGAACATAAGAGGATAAAGATATGGACAGTTTAAGGGAACAGAAGGGTTGTTTTAAAGAACTTCAAAGGGAATTCTACCCAGATTTGCTTCTCGGGTTGATCTTCTGCACAAACAGACACTTCACACTTCACACACAGCACTCTTTGTGTGAATAATCAGAGTCACCAGTCCCTCAACACAACAAATCAAAGAGGTAAAGCTTTCTGCCACTTTGCTTCATGGTTAGCTCAGAGCATGCTAATGGCCCGCACACATGCACACAAACACGTGGCAGTATTGCAGTTACTGGTGAACTGGACCTTTGGGTCGAAAGAAATTTGAAAAGTCTTGAAAAGATGCATCAGAAAATAATTTGAATGCCTATAGTGTGTACGCAGAGCCATCAGGAAGTCAGCAGGGCGCTAATGCTAATGGTTTATGGGCCCAAACACGTGGAAGCCTCGAAGACTCTTTCAGTGAGCGAGTGACTTTCATTAGAATAACTGAGGATGCTAATTCTCTTAGATCCTGTAGACTGAACGGAAATGAAGTGGTTACAGCTGCTTTAGGTTTGTTTGCATGTTACTGCAGTGTCTTTGGTTGGGTTGCCCTCCAAATGTGCATTCACAGGGAATAAAAATGCTTTTGGAACTGATGCTTACACCTGCTTCAGATCAGGTAAATAGACAATAGCTGCATTATTGTGCGCATGTAAACCAGGAGGGCTGGGATGCTAACGTCGCTCATGGCTATTGATGCTCTCGAGATCAAGAAAAGGGCTATCATTGAATGACATTGTGGGATGTTACCTTTGTTACACATCTAAAAGCAAAATACAAAAGCTGCTGTAACACAACCTTCACAAGAGGTTTCTCTCTGTATCTTGGAGAATGGCCACTTATGCTGCCATAGAAGTGAGTAGTACTAATGAGTGGAGGGAAATCGTCTGGTTATGCAGAAAGTAAACCAAAGAGGCAGTTAGGGTGGTAAAGGACCCTAACAGGACTCTTACAGACGGTACAGATGGCTTGGTTGTTCTTCTGTTTGATTTTACTCTACTCGATTGAAACCACAAAGCACATTATGTGCATTCAAACCTCAACCAATAAACACGAGTGGGATTTAGAAAAAACGTCTTCTTAGGAATCTGGTCAGAATGTTTGAATATCTACTCTGCAGCAAAACAATCTTATTTTTTGCTTAGTTTGTTCAATTAAGCCCACAACAAGGAGTGGGGAGAATACATAAATAGTCCGTTGAAATATCAGTACATCAGAGATGTTTTAAGAACACATGCAAAGATAATCATTTCCATAAATGACACTAAGTAATGGGCTGAAATGGTGACACTGTAAAACTTTTTTTGCGTCATTTTGATTACTTCATGTGACAATTCTTAGTCCTTAGCCCTGACAAAATGTATATCTGTGTGTTTAAGGCCTCTATTTACATTACAATTGATAGTAATACATCATTAACATCCACGTGGCAGACACAATCAAAACATATGTGAATGCAAAAGACTTACATTTGTTTCGGTGCTGAATATGTCAACTATAACATCTACGCAGTTCATTAGCTCGTCTGTTTGCCTTCAAAGTTACAAAATGTCACAAACATGAAACATGGTGAACAAGAAGCTTTTGATGAGCCAAAAATGACACAATCCATTTTTAATAAACAAACATTAGTTACTCTGAATCCTGCTAGCAAATGTTGGCGCATAGTTTGTCTCTCGCCCCCAACAATTAGAGAAGAAAATGCTCTCGCAAGGGTCAGCTGGGTCAGCTGTTTACACCAAATTCACAGCAATGCCAGAGTCTGCACCTGTAGCCATCACAGAAGACCCATCACTCACTGCATGCACGCCGATCTGCTGCTGCCGTGCTGCTCCACCCTTGAGAGGAGCTGTTAGGAAAGGTTTTTGTGAACAGGCAGCTGCTGCAGGGTAGATGTAGACTAAACTTCTATGATGGTTACCACTGCAACTTTACATCACTAACTTTCTCTGCGTGATTCATCTTCACTAAATCGTTATCACGCAATGCTTCTTTTGAGTTCTTCTTGGACGCAAAGTGATTTCCTTAGAACAGAACGGACTCTGCTTATGGGTTCCTGAAAGAAAATTGAATGCAAAGTGTGTAAACTTTGCTCTTTCATTGGTCCTCAGTTGGGAAATCAGCCCTAAAATGTTTTCATTTTGGCACAAAAAAAACCACAAAACACATTCCTTGGGTCACAGTAAAAGGAGTTGATTTTAAATATATTTTTTATATATATTAAATATGTATATATCTGATTTTTACACCTTTTCCCCCTTTTCTTCTAACTCCCAGGCAGTCATTGTCACCATTAGATTCAAATCCATGCTATTATATCATTTCAGGTTGTGAAAAATGATCCTGCATTTTTCAAATCAGACATTTGAATGTACACGGGATATTATATTTCTGCTTCTTCTGGAGATTTCTCAGAGACTACATGACACTCGCTGGAGTAAGTTATGGAGAAAAACACATGAATGCTGGGTCCAAATGACAGCTCTTAACTCGTGATTCTTTGGTTTCTGTATTCAGATTCTTCAAGCGGTTTTAAATCATAAAAGCCCGGCTGCCTCACAACTCGTCTCCGGGACAGCAGGGCAATATGACTCGTGTCAAATCATTTAAAAATCCGTGATATCTTCAAAACAGATGCCACAAGGTAACTTTAAACTTGTGGAATATAATAATTGATAAATCTGAATGAAGTGAAAATCCCCGGCTAAGCTTGTCATTTCTCCCAGTTTCCACAGTGTGCAACTGAACAACTGCAATGACTGGATGTTTTTTGATTATTGCTTTACAGAATGTAGCTAATTTGTTTGGAAATAAATACAGTATGAATTTCCCTGCAACACTGCTACTGGCAAAACAGAGGCCTTTTTTGCGAAGATTCTTTATAGAGTAAAAATACTCCAAATTGTGTGGTTGTAAGTTAATTAGTGTAAGAGAAATTCTCTTGTTCTGAAATGCTGCTTCAAAGTTAAAAAAAACTCTTATTTGTCTCTTATTACAGATTTCACGGAATAAAAGCCCAAAACTGAAATTCAGTAAACTTTGAATCTGAACTCAGTTGCTACATATGAATATATTCTTCCATTACTGTTGGGCCTCAACCCACCACACTGTATTTTCATCTCAACCTCTCTCTGTCTAGCGTATAGCTCATGCTTAGTCTTATCAAGTCGTCTGCTAATTAATTAAAAGTTTTAATCAGTCATGCGGATGCTACCAGCTAATGCTACAATCTTACAGTAACTAGCGAGGATATCCCTTCCTTTCCTCAGAGTTTTACACATTAAGTAACTAAGTCATTATAGATTAACTTTGGCTCACTCCAAAAGACAATAACAACCATAATATTTACACATAAAAAAGACGTTAAGAATCATAAAGTGCCCAAATGAAATACATTTACTTTTGTTCTTCAATAAACTATAAATTTCTCTACAGTGTGCACATTGTGTTCCCTTTAAATTCATCCTATTTTTTCTCATCCTATCCTCTTTAAAATGTCTTTTTTTTTAAATGTGACGTCAGTCCAGATATATCCTTTGTTTGGATGGTGCAAAGTACATTTCATGCTTCCTTCCTCTCTCTTTCCTTTTCCTCCCTCTCTTCCTCTCTCCATGCTGAGTCGTAGCATGGCTAATCACCAGGTGCCTCGGCGGTCTGTGGATTAGGGCTGTAATTTAGAATAAAAGGGACGCTTCTCTGCACAGCCTGAATACTGCTGTCAGATGTTGTGAGTGCTTGTTTCTGTTCCTCCCTCACAATAGCGCATGCTGCAAGGTAATTGAAGAAGAGGAAGGAGAAGACACTTGCTGGTAAAAATTGGCACAGTAGAAACTGTTATTAGACAACGTTTTGCCAAAGCTTTGAAAAAAAGAGAGGAGGAATCTTAAAAATCTACTTCTAGAGAATTTGTTAAAGAGCGTTCCGAACTACAATTTTAACTGGGATACACTGCAGGTTTTCAGCCCTACACTGTCAGACAGGCTGCTATCCTCAATGCTTTTTTCATCATGTGTCTGTACCACACAGGTGCAATACCTTCACCTGTACTTGATGTGACCTGCACTACCAGGTGGATATAAACCTTTTCAGCAAAACACAGAACAGAATTGAACTGAATGAGGATAAAACACCCTCAACATCTCAGACCCCATTTTCTCCTGTCTGTTTCATGCTAGTGGTATCTAGATTAAATCCTGACCAGGTGTAACCACATTGCATGTAGACGTGATAGCCACATGCATCGAGGGTTAGCCGCTTTGGATTCTAATAGTTATCTAACACAAAATATTGCATACATAAAATCCAATTAAGTTTGACGCCAGATATCTGTATCCGCCATTTTCTAACTTTGGGATGTATCTTCAGTGGCTACATAGCGTGATGTTACGCAGCAGAAGGATTTTGGTTGACACACAACAACAACTTTTAGACTTTTATCACATCTGGCTAAAACAAAATGACCTCCACAAGTGATTCAAGCATTCAGATTACAAACTGTGCCTGATGTGTCTTACACCTGCCAGCATTTCCTGTAAATCTCTGTTTTAACTCAGTCGATTTGCTACAGCTTCAAGAAACAACCAGGTAAAATGGGGTCTTAGATTGCTTTGTTTCTTAGGCTGCACATTTTCATTCCTACCAAACACAACACTAGTTGATTTACCTGGTTATCGCTTTGCACAAGAGATGACACAATAATCAATTAAATCAGCTAATGTCGTGATTGATTGTAATGCAAACACGCAGGCTCTTGGGTCAGTATGTGGTCTGCGTGCACATGGTCTTTGGGAACTCAGAACCTGCTAGTTCTTCTTTTAAACCATATAATCCACTCGGGAACCGATTCATACCTGGCACTGCAGGTAAATGCAATTAACTGCAGTCCTATCTAACTGGTAGGATAGAAACCCAGCAGTACTTTGGATCCCCTGTATCAGGTAGAGATCTAGATCCTTCCAGAAGAGGAAAGGGACTTTCATTCATGCCTTCTCCACTCACATACACATAGTACCAAATTAGCTGAACACTGAAGAGCCAAATGTGTGACACAAAAACTAAAAACAGCTCAAGTCAGAGTGTTCCAAACCAAGATGTCTTGGTTGGTTTCAACAAATAAGCCTAATTCTTTTTTAAAAGTCGACTGTAGTCCTGCTGCCACAGATCCATGTCCCCATGCTCCTTCAACGTGGGAGGCTGGTGTCTCAAACAGTCTGAGAGCAGTCTCACTTTCTCTCCGGACGCGTGGATAGACAGACAACACTCAGGAGCTGTCCAGCCCCTTAATGAGGACACAGAAAGACAACAAGCAGTCCTGGGAATGAGAATTGAATGTAGGCTGTGAGGAAGGCGCGCAGCTGAAGCAAAGCTGAGCCCGCAGTGTTTGGTGGTCCCAATAGGATGTGATCAATGACGGCACTCCTTTGAAGTAACCTCATTAAGTAGGTTTTTGTTTTTTCATCAAAGAGATCTGAAGAGAGCAAAATTTTCCTGTGAGTCTGAGGGGCGGTCGGTTGCAACAACAAAAGAACCGTGCATCCCATGAGTCTCGGGAAACAGTCTGATTCAATATCAAAAGAATTACAGTATTTTTCCAATGAGTGCCATTTTCCAGTCAGGAGAGTGGTTCAGTCCCAAGTGTGGTTGGCCCTGTCAGAGTGCCCTTGAGTAAGATACTTAACACCTATCTGCTCCAAGGGCAGTCCCACGTGGTTGACCCACTCTTCAGGGCGTATAAAAATATGTCTTAGGATTTGGTCGAGACAGCAACGGAATCTTAGTCGCAACAACAAAACGTTATATTTTTGCGTGAGTCTTAGGATCGCTCACAACACGGCCCGATGGTGCTCTCCAGGGACATCTGGGAGGAGTGGCGGATGAGTGGCGTCATTGTTGGGTCCACCATGGAGGAGGTAGGGAAGAGCTTGTACCAGCCAATCACCATTGTGCTGAGGTCCAGCTCCTCCAATAGGATCCGAGCTACGCCCATGAAGCATTTGCGGTCCATCCGTCCGTAGTTGCCCCAAACTATCACCTACGGAACAGGGTGGCAAGATGTAAGTTATGTATTCATACCAAGTATTTATGTCAAAGCGGAGTTTTTACTAATAATCTTCAAATCATCTTCACAATAAAACAGATGTCAAAATTCACAGCTTTTACACCAAGTGTGCTACAAAAGTAATCAAGAATATGAATGACAGATATAATATCTTTCTTACAACACCCAAAAAACCTCTCTGATTATTTAGGAAACGATACCTGGTCTGTTTGAAGCCATTAATTCACACAACAACCCTCTGTGAGGCTGCACTTGAGCTAAATTGTCAACATGCATACAATAATAATGCTAGCTTGTTGATATTTAGCAGGTATAATGCTTACCATGTTCACCTTGTTGGTTTAGCGTGTTGGCATACAGCCACTTGCTAAGTAGTGGCACTAAAGAAAAAGTCAGGGGATCAAAGTTTTTACAATTCATCCTCTGGACCCTATGAATGTCTGAACCAAGTTTCATAGCAGTCCAACCGATACTTGTTGAGATATTTCAATAAAGAGCTCAAACGTAAACCTTGTGATGCCGCTGGAGGATCAACAAAGTCAGCAGGATTCTTCTGTATCTGTGCATCATGTTGTGCCAGTCCATGTTGCAGATGTTCATTAACTCACAGAATAAGTGACAACGCTAACCTGTGGTGGTGCTACACAAAGAAATCCTCGTAATAGTGTATCCTCTTGGGACCTTAAACCTGTTGTTAACTCCAGGGCAATCCATTCAATAGCTGTCCAGATATTTCACTCTGAACCACAAATGTCATGCGCGACAGGAAAGGTCACCAACGTTAGTAAGATTAATCTTCACGGGGAAACACTCTCGTCTTCCTGCAACAACTCACCTCTCGCAAGAGAAACTTCTCCTTGAGTGAGACTTCTGTTTCTGGAACAAAAAGGATCTTACTCTTTAAAAAAAGTCTGTCTCGATTGGGTTCCTTCCATAATATTGTCAGAGGGCGTTTGAAAATACCGGAATTACTTTTATTCAATTTATTTCGAAGGTTTTAGTGCCTAAACATGGCTGAATCGTGCACATAAAGCATTCTGGGGTAATGGGAGGACCGGGCAGATTAATTGACTGAGTGATAAGGTTAAGAGGGTGGGGGTAATTAGCATTAATCCAGATGGTTTAGAAATCTGTTCTGAAGCAATACTGGATCTTGACAGTTTCCCTCTCTGTTACAGCAGCACAGAGCAGGCTGAGGTTTCAATTAGAGTGAATGAAGAGGGATTGTGTGTGTGAGGGAGTGAGAGAGGGGTAGAGAGGGGGAGGTTGGTGCTATGGGCTTAGAAACCTGTGCCCTGTCTCCTGACATCCTGATAACATCAGGGCTCATCTCAGACGGACCCACATCTTGTCAAGCAGCGGACAAAATAATCGATATCCATCTGTGCATGTGTCCGCTCGTGTGGTGGGCTTGTGTGCCAGCATACCAATCTGTTGGTATGTGTGTGTGATTTCCTTTAAGACACAGACAGCAAATCTGCTTCAATCTATTCCCTTTATCTTTAAAGAAGGAGAATCTATCTCCTGTCTGTCTGCCTGCGATCAGTTCTCCAAACAAGGTCCTGACCTCAACCACTACAACTACAGAGAGAGAGAGACACCGGCAGAAGGAGAAATGTCTTTAGTATGGAGGATGAAAAATGCCGTGTCCTAGATCCTCTTCTGGTCCACTTTCTAGGAAGTGAAACTCACATGTAGCATGTTGTATTGAGGATAAGTGGATGAACTTGAATTGAACGAAAGAGTGGGTGCTTGGTAACACCAGAAAGGGGGACAGCAAAACACACGATATGGTCAAAGGTACATTAAGTTTTACATAGTTTGGCACCTTAGTTCCAATGAAGGGTGTATTTTATTGCTACAGCGTACACTGATATTTTAGATAATAGTTCTACAGCTTTGTGGATGTGGTTAAGGTCCTTTTCATCTTTCAACATGACAAAACTTCCATATAGGCACATGTTTAGCAATCGCATATGATTGTAATGTTCACAAGTCCACATAGTTTGCTTTGGCTGCCACATGCTGATGAAGGGTCGTGAGGGTGGAAGCTTTGTGACTCCTTCAGGGTGGTGCAACATAGAAAATGTCCTGACAGGTTGCAGTTGGTCAACGTCGCATATTCAGGTGTTAAAGTTCCCCAAAGTTAAACTGTACACAAAAGCACTGCACAGATTGACCTCGCCTCCGGGTGATTTTTATTGATTCCATCTACATGGATTGATTTCAGTCAGAAATGTTGCCGTTAGAGATGCTGGTGTGACTGAGCCCACTAGAGAGACTACTTCAAATGCACTGCATGTCTCTATCTGAGCCACTCGCAGTTTGACACCACAAACTCCCTCTGGTTAGAAGAGACAGAATAATAAAGAATGATGGAAAAGAGAGAGATAAGAGTGACACATTTTGTGTAGAAAATACCATAAATCCTGGATTTGCAGCTTTTCCCAGTTCACATATTTATGTGGACAGAGGAAGAGAGGCAGAATTAGCTGAATGTTAAGGGAAATGGAGAAAAGAAAAGTATTCTAAATATTATGAGCTGTTTTTATTTTTTATATTGTTGGTCATTCGTCAGGTGCTTAATGTTGCACCAACGGTTATTACCTATGTGACTGAAGCCTGTTTAAACTCTGAGAGAAAGATAAGAGTACATTTTTAAACCCTGATAAGAGATCTTTAGAATCTGAATACACAGAGTCAAGCACAGAAATAAGCCGACATTTAGCTAGCATTACTCCAGAAAACACAAACCGAACACACAATGGCGTACGGAAAACAAATACAAGATTACATGCAAATCGTAAGAAAGCACAAGATAAGAGAGAAAATGAGATGATCAGGGGATTGTGACAAAGAGTGCAGAGCGGAGGAGAGGAGAAAGATGCAGAGCCGATAATTAGAAAGGAGGCCTTTAGCAGCTAATTACTCTGTGACAGCAGCAGAGAAGCCCCAGGACTTCCTGAAGGCCTCTTCACTGAACACACGGAGGTCCAAAACCTACAACCTTCAAACCAACTGACCTCTGTTTACCACACACGCACACACACACACACACACACACACACACACACACATCTGTCCCAATGACAGTTACTCATTATTGACAAAATGACAGGGAAACAGGCTTGAATGTCACATTAGCATGAATGCAGATTATTAGTGTATCAGTATAAATGGGTCCAGTGGGTGATTTTTGAGCCGCAGTGAAAGCAGAGATGTTTGGGTTAATCACGGTCATAGTCGCCCCTTCCTGCAGATTAGGATCGCTCAGAATGTGATAACTCACGCATCAAATTCAGATTTTAAAGTACATTACTGCACAGAACAAACTGCAACATAGATAAAGAAATAAATTAAAACACAATACTAATGTGCAGCGAAAGAGAAGTCCCAGAGCTTTTATAGCTGACAAATTCCACTTGACCTAATTTATGATCTTCCATTGCAGCAGTGTTTGTAACTATTTTAGTTAACAGTCTGCAGCTGTTATCTAATGTCCTGTTTGCACAGGAGGTCACGTTGTTGCCATGCACTTTACAGTTTTACAGTAAATGTAAAACCTCTAACGGCACGTAATGTTAGAGAATGTTTAAAAAAATGTCCCCATTTGGGAAAATAACATAAAACCTTCAGAACTTAAAACAACATTAAATCCTCTTATATATCACTCAAATAAACATCTGTGTCTAAAATCCCGTGCTTTGAATGAACAACTTGGTTTTCTCACGTGACATGTTTTGTTAAGCTTGAAAAAAATAAAGGATTTGGATGAATTCTCAGTATGAACTTTAGCAGAGCTCTGCTTTGCTAAATCAGGAAGTGACAAATTGAAAAGCGCTGCTGATTTCAGCGATTTTCATTATCCAGTGTGAATGAGTTTAATGAAACTCAGAGGACAGCGACACAGACAGCAGATAATTAAGAGGGAGGCGTTTAGTGGCTAATTACACAGCGACAGGAGAAGCGGAGCAGCCTGAGGCAGAGCTGCAGGACTCTCACCGAACACACCGCTGTTTCCACCTGCTGATTACTGAGGAAACCTTCACACATCACATGAACACACGTGCACGTTGTTGCCATGTGTTCTTCAACCAGTATGAAGGTAAAATAAAACATTACTGCAACAGGATTACAGTGAAAAGAAAAAGAAATGTCAACAGAGTGACCTGTGAAGAAAGAAAGAAAGTATAAGAAAGGATAATGAATAAATAAATGAATTTATTAAATACTAATTTAAAGAATATAGGACAAGAGATGAAGGAAGGAGGGAATTAAATAATGAAAACAGAAGACTAGAAAGGCTTGAAATGAAGGAATTAGCAACTAAAGGGAAGAAAGTAAAAATTGGGCAAAGTGCTCTAAAAGGAAAGAAAGGAGAGAGAGTGAAAAAGTAGGGATGAAAGTAAGAAAGAAAAGAAAGAATGAGATTAGACAGGAAGGAGAGCAGAACATAAAGGGAAAAAGTGACAGGGAAAGAATACAAAATGGAGAGAGGAAGGAAGGAGGGAAGAAAAGAAGGGTGAGTGCTCAGAAATGAAATGATCATTCTCTCTCTCACTTCCTCTTTGTGGCATTTGTGATCCTGAAAGTAGCTGAAGCTCAAACAACGGCCTCCCGGTCCCCTCAGGTCAGATTCTCACTGTAAATGTCAAGATCCTCCTGAACTTCTTCTGCTGAGTCACTCATTTACATTCACCGCTCCACGTGATCCTGGTGAAACGCTCCCTTTCAATATTTCATGGCGATGATCTGGCAGGGTTCGTATGTGATCGGGGTTATGAATTAGCTTTTTGTGCTCGTGGTATCGCTGCGTGGCTCTAACGGAGCGCTGCAAGGATGACGTCAGGAAAGTTATCATTGCCCCGGTTCCCTCGACACAAAGCCAATGTTTTTTTCAGTGGATTTTGGATTCTTGCAGAAAATAAGCTGTGTGGCGAATAAAGTTCATTCTTTTGTTGAACAAAACCTGAAAATCTCTTAAGCTTGTGTTATTTCAGGCACAAAACCAAAAACCTGTTCAGGAAACCCAGTGACTTTGAGACGAGGGAACGGGACGTGCTAACATGCTAACATGCTAACTCAGTCACTTGGTCCACCAATTTGTTCCAAACTGAAATGTCTCAACAACTATTGGACGGATTGCCTTTTACAGAGAATCACTCCTAATGACTTTGTGCTTCATGCAGTAAAATAGTGCAACGTCTATGGGATGGACTGACACAAGACTCATAGGGTGTTAGATGATGAATGAGAATACATTTGGTGATCTCCTAACTATTCCTCTAGCGCCACCATGAGGTTAACATTTGTGGTTTTTAATCAAATGCCTTGGAAACAATTGAATGGATTTTGGAAATGTGGCACACGTATTTATGTCCCTCTCTGGATGAATTGTGAGGATTTTGGCGATCATCCAGCGCCACCTTTTGTCCTTTTAGTACTTACTAACTAAACTAATGTGTCCATTTTGCTGGATGTGTTCCCTGTGCTGTTTGACCCCTTTTCCTCTCCTGTCCTCTCCAGCCCTGCCCAGGTGTGCTACATCTAGTTGCTCAATGAGGTGCACCTGGGAATGAAGTGCTTAAAGGCTCCGGTGCCAACATCAGAAGAGAGACACTGACGTGGGGACTGCAGGTCTTTCTGCCTCTCAGCCTGGAGTTTTATGTTGCTGTTGTGTTTTGACTTCTGACTTCATTTCCTTGACCTTGAGTTTGTGTCCTGGTTGCTTGAAGGTCATTAGCTAATAAATCCCATGGATTTGGTTGTTTAAAGGTGTTTTTGTGTGGTAGATTTGGGTCAGTGATGGAGGGTAATGACATGCAGTCTCAGCTGTGCTTTATGTTTAACAAATGTTGGCATGCTAACACAGTAAACTAGATGGTGAACGTGGTAAACATTACACTGGTTAAACATCAGCGTGTTAGCTATGTCATTTCATCGCATTTTGTTAATGGTTCGGACCAATAAAGGATTATTTGACCTTCGTTCCTGCATTACAATACGGTTTTCACATTGTAAATGGTTTCTATCTTTTATAAGATATTTAACATTTTCAAAACAAACAGTGAAACATCTGAAACAGAAAATTCATCTGTTTCATTTTATAACTGGTGTGTTTGTCAGTGGGTCATGATTGTGTCTCTCACCTGCACCACTTTCCCCTGTGGGCTTTCAGAGAAGACCAGGACCTGGTTGTAGAGAGGATCCAGAGACTTCCTCACTGACTTGGTCTTCTTTTTGGCCACGCAGACCCCGTTCTCCAGGAGGTAAACTTTGATGTAGGCCGCTGAAACGACAGCAGAGAGAAAAGTTCAACTTGAACTCAGCGTTAACCCCTTCAGAGTCAACTCTTCTTTCAAACTGGAGATGACAATCAGTGACTTTAGAGGTTGAGTCTGATGAGACGAGGTAGACGAGGGAAGAGTAAACCCAGTGATTATGATACAAACTAACTAAATAAACTCTTGTAGCAAACTGTATTACCTTTTATAAACCACACTGCTTGCACAGCCGGCAGTAAACATGCTAGCGGATTAGCTTGCTAGCTCATCTACCCATCGTTCTCATGACCCTTGCTGTAGAGTAGAGGGAATTGAGGTGCGCCATTTGTAACCACTGGTTTCAAACAGCACATGCCACGTGGTCGCATGATCTACTTCCTACTTCCTGTCTGCCTCTTCCTGTCCCTATCCAATGAAAAACGGCCAACAAATAATCTTTCAAAAAGAACATAAACCAATAAAATCCTTAAGAAAACATCAGATTAAGCAAACACACTTTAAACATACACCTGCTAACTATTATGACAGTAGCAGTTGCTGATGACGCCTCGAACAATGTCATCTCTCATTTCTTGTGACACGTCTTGATCAGCTGTCAGTCTGAAAGTGTTTCTTTTCATTTTCACACTCACTTCTGTGACACAGAAGAGATACAGCTGACTAATAATGTAACTAATCAGTCTTTGCAGTTGATGATTTAATGTCCCGGAGAGATACTTTGTTGCTAGGTAACACAAGCCTAAACTACATTAGAGGAAAACAACATACATACTGTCCTGTATGTTAGACGACAAAATTAAATATTAGACCTTGACACTGAAATATGGAGCGAGGTTCTCCTGCCTTTATACTATGCACATGGACTTCCTTTCATCTCTGTTACCACTAGCATGTTGTTCTTTCATTCACATTAAACTGCTCTCTCCTCCTCTTCACTCCCTCCTGCGGCTCTTGTTTGTGCTTTGCTATGTTTATTATCCTCTTCTCTTTTTTCTCTCTCGTAGTTTTTCCCAGAAACTGTATTGTTCTTATGCAATTAGGATCAATGGCTGGTTTAACATTATGCAACCACACGGGGGAACTACAATTAGAGTTAATAGTTTGATGTTACACAATCCAACTCATGCCAGTCCTGTTTCTATTTGCCATGAGCATTATGAAACGCATTATGTGTGTGCTTGATGTCTAATACATTTGTTTTATGCATTTCTCTACAGATTTTTATTGTCTGAAACCTGCTTTGTTTACATCCATGTTTACCAGCTGCCAATATTCTTCTTCCTGCCTTTGGTGGTGTTCTTACTGCCACCTGTCAATCAGTGGAACAGTGTGCAATCATTGGCAGGAATGTGTATTTTTATGTGCACGTGTGGTCAAAAAGTCCACATGGCACCTTGTAATGAATGACGGGAACCAGACCAATCTGTGGGCTCATGCGTCTGGTCCCCCCCTCCCATTCAGATAGTTTTTCAGCTGACATATCACATTTCTCTAACATGGAGCATGTTTGCTACGATGATAGAGGAGCGCCATTTTCATAAAACAACCAACATGGCTGACGTGGAACGTTCTGAATCTGCTATCGTGTCAGTATTCAATGAACTGGACGATGTATTTTACAGCTGCACTTAAAGCTTTTGTTGTTAAGAAAGACGTGTTTGCAGAACTTCTGACAGGATTCGCTCAGTTCTACGTCACATGTTGCGTTGCTCTGATTGGTTGTAGGTCCGTCCAGTTGCGTCCAGAGGTATTTTGGTCTGCGCCCGTTGGAAATCAAAAATGACCTAAGAGGTCTGGCTGGTCTGGGGATGTCAGACCTGCCTGTGATTTGTGTGGCTTCCACAAATATTTTTTTACTGTGCAGAAGCTACGAAGCATCATATGAAGTCAGGCAACATGTTTCAGTAGAGATCTCATTAGATCTTATTTATCCTCCCTCTGCTCTGTGTGTTAATTCCCTGAACACTGGAAACACCATTTCCTCCTCTTCGCTCATACATCATTCATATCTTCAAGGACCATAATTGTGTTTTTGGATGATATATCCCATTAGGTTTAAAATGTCCTCTGCAGGCTGTTCTGTTTGTGTGCTGCAGAGGCCGTTTGCTGTCTTGTGGTGCATTCATGTGCATGTGAACAGACTAGAGTGGTACCTGGGGGTCCCTTTGAACCTGGTTTCATGGTAAGTCCTCTGGCCTGGACGACCTCCACCTCCAGACCCCCGTTCCTCTCCATCAGGCCGATCTCTATGTCACCTGGATGGGGGAAACACAGGTGTAACAATGAGGACGGAGGAGGTGAACGTGTGTACCATTCCAAGTTCACAGTGAGGAAAAACGTGGCAAAAAGATAGATTTCTAACAAACTACCTGGATATTACACATAGATCTGAGTGTTGCTGAAGTTTAATATTGCCCCACAAGTCAAGTCAAGACCAGGTCCCAGACCCAGTAAAGGCCAGGACCGGGTCAATTAGATTCCAAATGAAGAACAAATCCTTGCATGACATTAAGGCTTTTGTCCGAAGGAACTTAGAATGGGCCTCAAAGGATCAGATTTATGTTGGTGGCACATGAGAGCAATTTTAAAGAATTTAGAATTTGTACTTTTTTAAAGATCACAATTAATTCTGAATGAATTTAATTTGAATATTAAAGCCTACATCAGGTGATGGCACACTGTAAGGTCCAGTGGAGGATGACAGTGGACAGAAACCTGCATGAAGACCAACAATATAACAGTGATGATAATTTGGTATTTATTCTGCGTTAAGTTTATATTAATTATACATTTTATTTTTCTTCATGTTTTTATCCAGTTCTTCTAATATCTCTAAACTTGTTTTATTATCTGCTGAGTTCCAACAGCAAGACTTTAAGCTATGTGGCGTGAAAGTCTTATTTTTTACTCTTTAGTTTGTGAACAGAATCTGTCGACAAACAGGTAGCCTGGTATGGTCATTTTAATGATGCTAACGACTAGCTAGTGACTTGGGACACTGGAAAAAGGTAAAAGAGTTTTAGGATAAATTTTCTTGCACAAGGCCCATTAAGTGCATCCAACGTCGTTATGAACCAGAGCTAGATGTCATCAAAACATAGAATAAACTGTTAAAGGTTGTTTAAGGAACAACAGAAATGTAGCTTCATCTTTAGGTGTTCTGAACTAAAGCCTTTACCACACGTAATGAGTGACAGTATTTTGACTTATTAATGCATTAAACACAAGTGAAGTTGTTTTTCAGTCGACTGTGGAGACTGTAGAGATGGACAGGAGAAGGGCAAAGGCAATAACTGCTGACAACGAGACAAGTCATAAATGTCAGAGTATCGTCAAGAGAGCTCTGTTTTTTTCTGTCTCTCTGGTTCACTGTGTGTCTTTCTTTAGTCTTTCTTTCCTGCATGGATGCAGAAACATTATGAGTCTTGAATTTCTCAACTTTACCCGCCTCACTTTACATATTTGGAGCTTAACATTGAATCAAGTTAGCTTTTTAGCCTCTTTTAGCTCATTGTTTTTGTGGCATCTTTACTTTGGTTCAGTCTCATCAAGCGCCCCCTGCAGCCTTGTTTCTAGCAACAACAGCCAGCTGCCTTTCAGCAAAATAAGCTGTGATAAACCTGCTGCACCGCCACCAGACAGCAGTTAGCAGGTAGAAGGTGAGGGAAGTGCAACATCTATGAGCCAGATCTTCATGAGCTGTGAGGGTGAATGTTATACTTACATTCATCAGGACTCGAAATGAATGCTCTAGTCAACTGTTTCCTAACATGTTAGCCATATGAACTTAGCAGGCAGTATGTTAGCGCTGTCATTCTACACCCTAGAAATCTGTCCTTTGTGCCTTTTGTGATGTGGGAAATGAACCTTTTTCTTCACTGCACTCACTGGAAGTCATACTGGATAACAGTTTCAGCTAAATGTCCCCAAAATGACAAATGCATTCCTTTGAAAGTGACAGAGCGCAGATGAGGGCCAAGTTATTCTGGGTTCTCCGACATTATATAATGTGGAACTGGACAGCAGGTTTGGAGTGGAGTTGGTCCAGTCAGTGTCACTGTTGTTGGGCCAAGGACACTGTCTGGCTGCCAGCGAGGAAACTGACCCACTTACAGTAGATCACTGCTGTGGAGGACAGGCTGCATACAACATATCCAGTGTATACAGCCTGGGAATGAATAACTGCAGCGACGATTAGTACAACTCTGCAGCAGGACGCAGCTCTGATTAATAAGAGCACTTCCACATGACTTCAGCAGTCATGAGATGATTTTTCTTTTCAGTAATCAGAATTATTTTTTCAAGAGCTTTCTTGTTGTCTCTTTCAGGGGCATTTCACAAAATATGGGAAAGAGTTGAAACCCCCACACCGTAATAGTTCTAGAAGATCGCTTGGAGAAAAGAAAGTAAAGAGTGATAGACTCAGTTTTTAGTCTTGTGTTAGCCAACATTGTTAACATAAAACTAAACAAAAGAAATGGACTTCAGGACAGACTGAAGATGGACTGAAGATGAACTGCAGACAGGCTCCTGTGGCTCCGAGGGAATTTGCAAAAATGCTCGTGAAAATAAGAACGCATGTCCTCTCTCACCCATGGATGTCGTTGCCAGCGTCTGTCGTCCAACAAACTGGGCGGGTCCCATACCATCCAGGAAGTCGCTGAACTGTGCGTCCGATGCCAGACACATGCCACTGTAGTTCAGACTGCAGAGAGGGAAAGAGGCAGATGGTTAAACACGACCAGGCGGTTCTCATTGGGCTTTAATTAGGCAGAGGAAGTGAGTCAGAGATTGGAAGATATAGACACAATGTAAGAGAGGATAAAGACAGACCCGAGACAAAAACTGGTCTGGAGAGAGAAGGAGGAGGAGGAGATAAAAAGAATAAGAGTTTAAAGAAAACTGATCACACCTGTTTCAATTTTGTTAAACTTCCAAAATTCAAATTGGCTCCCTGAAACTGAGACTGTTGGTTTTAGAGTTTGACTCGGTGTGTCCTGTGTTTGTGTGTGAATGCAAAGGAATCAGCTCAGAGTGCTTTTGTGGCAGAGTGCCAGCTGTACTACAACTGTGTGTGTGTGTGTGTGTGTGTGTGTGTGTGTGTGTTCCACGGAAGGACAATTCCACCCTAAGAAGTTCTGATGCTGATGTATCATCAGTCTGTGATGCTCACTAGGTGTCTGGACCAGGATGGTTGAGGTTAAGGTGTTGTAGTAAATGAGCTAATGTGTGCTGAAAACGCCGCTCCTGCTCGACTGGTTCCTTTTTCTGTGCTACAGATCACAACATGTGTGTCGTCATGTGTGACCAGCTGTCCGCTTTTAGGTCCTGCAGCCATAGTCCACCCAAAGCAGGACAGGCGTGCTCTCCATGTGTGTAAACTGCTCCGTATAAGATACATAGTTTGCAGTCAGTAGTGAGACAGGATCCTGGCAGTTAGTTAACTAACTATAGTAACGTATTGTTAACTTAGCAATCCAGCTTCCTAGCTAGTTAACTGGCTTGGCAGACTGTTGGTTGTGTGTATTCACTGCTAGTTAGTTTCCCAGTTAATGAGCTAACCAACAAAAATCCCCAAACATCCAGGAGCACCTCATTTTCCACTTCCACATCCATGCTAACACCGTGGACCAGGACCAGGACCAGGACCAGGACCAGGACAGTTTGTTCTTCTTTCCTCCCTTTTCTTCTTCTACATCTCTTTAACCTTCTTCCGTCTCCTCACATCTACTTTCCATATTTCATTCTAGTTTACAATTGCACTTGTATCTTTATTCCTCCCTGCTGTGATGAGAGTGCACATTTAAGAAAACAGGTGTATTATTTTTTTAAAGCAAGCAGTCCTTCCACAAGGCCTAAATTACCCACCAGCTTTGTCATCACTGTTAAATGAAGGAAAAAGGTGTTTAAATATTTACCAGATTGTTCCAACAAAGTCACACAGGATGACATTTAATATTAACTTCAGAGTGAGTAGCCAAACACAAACGTCCTCAAAATCATTTACAAGATCTCTCCAAGATGATTAACACACAAAATCACTTAGCTGAGATTAGTAATTCATGCAGACGTTACGCTGAATTACTGCCGGTCATTTTCAATATTTAAAATTAATTTATACTCTTTTTGTTTATTGTATGATTTTATGACAATAAACTATGTTTATGTCATTTATATATTTCCATCTTTGGGTGTTGAGGGTTTCCATAACTGTGCATGTGAGCACTTAATGCTCGTATGTGCTGCAATAAGTAAATTAAGATACATGAAATGAATAAATGAAATATTAGATTTAGAGAAATTCTAATGAGGTTAAATCCTTTGTGTGTGTGTGTGTGTGCGTGTGTTTATAAAGAGTGCTGACATGCAATAAGTCAAGCAACATTAGCCGAGTGGGTATTACTGGGTGATAAAATCCTGAGCTTTAGATTATAATATTGGTGTGTGTGAGGCACATCTGGGGATTACACTGCTGTTTCACAGAAATGTGACGCTCAACGTAAACCGCCTGCTGTATGACACACTGGAAATGTTCCAAATATTCAAGGTCCTATATTATTCAGTGTTTATGATTATTTCCTGATGCGCTGCAGCTCAGAATGGTAAAACTGTCCCGCATCATTGATGTTTTGAAGATGAATGTGAAGGCAAAACCAAATAAGAATGAATGCATCATTCAGGTGGTGCTCAACACGACCGAGATCAATGACTTGATCAATGCACTTTCTGGAGAAGACCTGGTCTGATTAGGAGGGATGGCATTCATTCCACTTTGGATGGGGCCGCTCTCATATCTAGAAATCTGGCCGAGTTTATTTGGGGCCCTAAGCCATGACAACTCAGAGTTCAGACCACAGACTTAATACAGTCTATGGTCCAGACCAG